>UESW01003919.1:1636406-1901739 GCA_900491605.1 Calamus simplicifolius | reverse complement strand
TCAATTTGGCTAGTTGGCTAGAGGGGATGGAGGTTTAGTAAGCAACGTTAAAGGGAAATCTCACCTTTCAAAAGCTCGGAAACCTCCTCAGCATCTGATCACTGGTTTAGCCGCTGACATGCATAGTGATAGGTCAGCAGCCCTTTCAAGGATGTTAGGAAGGGATGTAACTGAGTTTGAAGAAATTAGAGCCAATCAACTACCCTAGAATTGAGATTATTACACAATATATGCAGTAGGATCTTGTTTCCAAAAACTGGTCGGTTTGAGTATGTCTCGGAGCGAGACATTGTGGTTATGGACAGTGTTCTAACTGGGCAGCCGATCAATCTGGCAGCAATGATGATTTTTTATATGGCAGAAGTGGAGGGAAAAGGAGATCATCCCTACCGTATGGAATGGTACTAACTATGGTATTCAAGAGCCAAGGGGTTACAATTCAAGAGAATGAACTTTCCAAGAACCTAAGGCACACAGATTACTATAGCTTAGCTACATTGCATCGGATGGGTTTTTGTCAAGGTGAATGGTCAATGGGATAGGAAAGGACACCTAGATGAAAGAGCCCCTATGCCGAGAGTTTCTGAGCCTTGTGAGGCTGGACCATCATTTAGGGTTCCTTCTCCACAGCCTAGGAGTCCCATTTCTGCTCCTGTTCCTGCTCCTGCACCTGCACAAGTTTATGATCAACCATCCACTTCTTCGACTGGATTCTCAGACCTTCAAATGAAGCAATTAAAAAGTTTATTTGCAGCTCAGAAGGATGAGTTTGACATTAAATTTATGAATATAAAAGAATCACTTTATTCCCTTGATGATCGGATTGCAAAGATTGAATCAACTCTCAACTCCTCCGTAGAATCTTTAAATGGTGATTTGAAGAACATCTTTGAAGAGCTTAAAGAGATTTGTGGAGATGGTGAAACTTATTCAAAGTGCAACGCCGAACTTCAAGACAAAATCACAACAGCTTGCACATTTGTGGATGAGAGACTAAAAGATTATGTTAGACTTCAATGCGACGGAATGAAAAATATAGTAGACCATTTAACAAGAATAGTTAGAAAGAACTTTTGATGTTGTTTATGTTCAATCTTGTTGAAATGTTGTTTACATTTTGATATAATGAAGTTAATATAATGAAGTGTAAAGAGGAAGAATTATGTAATACTTGACAATATTTTGATGTAATGAAGCTTATGTTAATGAATGAAAATTTTTTTTAATATTTGACTTTTGATTATCTTTTTGATGCAATTATCCTTTAATGCAGTAAAATATTCTTTACCTTTTTGTTGATTACAAAAAAGGAGGAGAGAATTAGGATTGTATATGCATTAAGAGGGAGAAAATTATATGAAAAGAATTATAGTTGAGAATGTTAATTGATTAATATGATATTGAGTTATTGATATGGATTGATAATCAATTTGAATTGTCTATGCACAAAGAAATCTTAAGTATCAAAGAGGAAGAATAATTTGAATTTGAACTTCATAAGAGAAGCTACCTTATTCAGGGGGAGCTTACTCATAAAGATCACTTCCTTGATATTCTCTTTAATTTAAGAATTCTATGCATATACTCAATGTTTTTATAATCATCAAAAGGAGGAGATTGTTGATCCATTCATTGATTTTGATGATTAATAAAGGAATTGAGTATATTTATTTGATTACTAATGGATTTTATAAGTGTTTCAGGACTTAAATTTATTTGATCAATTTAAAGGAATTAAGAAATAAATTTTGAATCAAATACAAATCAGAGATTTCAAAGTTTCAGAGCTTGGAGTCGACACCTAGAAGTCTGGAGCCGACCCCATGGCCAATTCAATTTTAATCTGATTTTTGATACAACCTGGAGCCGACACCTAGAGTTTCGGAGTCGACACTTACTGTGTCTGCAGCCGACTCCGATGCTGGAACAGAGCATTGATTTTCTGAGCATCCTGGAGCCGACACCTACAGTTTTCGGGAGCCGACACCTGACGACGGTGAGCCGACACTTCCTTTTGTGGAGCCGACTCCACGACGAACTCAGATTTTACTATTTATGGAAAAACGATTCGGAGCCGACACCTGAAAAGCTGGAGCCGACTCCAACCCACCTGGATAAAAAATCAAAAATGCCAGATCAGCTCTAACGGTAATATTTTTGAGTTCTGACATCTAACGGTTATTTTTTATGAATGGAAAATCCTTCCAGGTACACTCCAACGGCTAGATTTCCACCCAAAATTGAATCAAAGGAAAATCTATAAAAAGGGGGAAAACAACCGTTTGAAAAAAAAAAAATATAGAAAGAGAGATATAGAAACGGATAGACAAAAAATCGAAAATCAAAAATCCGAGAAGTCTTGAGCCTTATATCCAAGAGAGGAGCTTTCAAGTTCAAAACCTTCCACTCCACAAAGCTCAAAGAAGAATCCAAGCTGTTCAAATAGAGAAAAATCGGAGGATTCTCAACTATAAGAAAGAGATCAACTTTTCAATCTTCTCAACTGCATCTACTGTGAAGAATCAGAGCTGAGGCTTGATTCAACCCAGCAAGGAGAAGAGGAAAAGAAGAAAAGAAGAAAAGCTCAAAGCCAAACAACTTCAAACCATGCTTTTCTAAACCTATTTACTTTTCTTTGAATATTTGCTCATTAAGGAGCCGTGAAAATTTGTAAAACATTCTTATACTTGTTTGTGCCTAGTTCAATCAAAGGGGATTGAACTAGTGGAGGTTGTTAACCTCGGGTCAAGCTAGTTTTGCTTGAGTTTTGGGTTGTGTGCTGGTGAGCCCGAAAAACCGGCTGGGTTCGTTGTGATCCCGGGTAAAACAACAAGTTTGAGTTGTGAACTTGTAAAACAACTCGGCTGTAATCGAGGTGATTATAGTGTGGACCCAAGTAGGATCTTGGGAGTGGACGTAGGTGTTGGATACACCGAACCACTATAAAATCTTTGTGTTTGTCGTGCTTCCATTGACTCTATCTTTATCTCTGTTTTATTCGCTGTACTTTGTATTTACATTACATTTGTTTTCATTCATCTTAAGCAAACAATTTTTCAAGAGGCTAAATTTTTAAAGAACCCAATTCACCCCCCCTCTTGGGTTGTCATCTGGGCCAACAGTTCTTCATCAAAATGTTGTTGCTACTGAAGCTCATGAGTCATCAATGAACCAACTAATTCTTCAAGAGATAGTGTGTTGAGGTCCTTGGCTTCTTGAATTACAGTAACTTTGGCCTCCCAAGACCTAGACAAGGATCTCAAAACTTTTCTAACAAGATCACCATTAGTATAAGATTTTTCAAGGCTTTTCAGCCCATTAATAATGTTAGTGAATCTTGTAAACATATCACCAATGCTTTCATATGATTCCATTTTAAACAATTCATATTCATGTACAAGCATATTTATTCTAGATTCTTTAACTTGATTGGTACCCTATGGGTAACTTCAAGTCTATTCCAAATTTCCTTAGCAGATATGCATGTAGAAATATGATTAAATTCATTGGCATCTAAAGAACAATATAATACATTCATGAACCATCTTCTTATCATGCACATCCTATTCCATTTTTGGTTTGGGAATATCAATACCATCAGATTAATTAGTGGGTGTGTGAGGTCCATTGACTATGATACTCCATAAATCATAATCAAGTGCTTGAATAAAAATTTTCATACGTGCTTTCCAATAAGTGTAATTTGTGCCATCAAATAGAGGTGGTCTATTAGTTGACTGTCCCTCAGTCAAAACTGAACCCATTTGGATTGCTAATGATCTTTGGCTCCAAGCTTGTTAAAGCAATAGAAATCAGGAGCATGCTGCTCTGATACCACTTGTTACCCAGATGTAGCAACCCAAGAGGGGGTGAATTGGGTTTCTTAAAAATTAATTACTAGCGCAGATATGTGCTTAATCACTAGTTAAAAAAATTAGTTTGCAGCGGTGTAGTGGAGTGCACGAAACAAAACTACACATAATAAGCAATCACAAACACAATAGGGTTTATAGTGGTTCGGTGCCAAACTCGGCTCCTACGTCCACTCCCCAAAAACCCTTTGAAAATTTTACTAATCGTATCACAACGATTACAACCCCTAGCCTTTCCAGCTAGTCCTCTTATTTACGGCACAAGGCAGCCAAACCCCTAGCCTTCCCGGCTAGTCCTCTTGTTTCACGGCATAAGGCAACCAAACCCCTAGCCTTCCCGGCTAGTCCTCTTGTTTCACGGCACAAGGCAGCCAAACCCCTAGCCTTCCCGACTAGTCCTCTTGTTTAACGGTACAAGGAAGCCAAACAACAATCTTAGGGTTATCTCTAACCCTATTACAAATAATTTTAGAATAGTTAACAAATAGCTCCTAACTTGAGCAAATATTCAAAGAGAACTTTACAAATTTGAAGCAAATCTGCAGCAAAGAATGTGGATCTCCGAGGTAGCTGAGACTTTTGAATGCTTCACCTGATCTGGACGACTTGAGCAAGGATTGAGGTTTGTCAACTTCACAGCACAAGAACTTGCTCTTCAACACTCCAAAAATATGCAATGAACACTCTTTTGATTTCTTTCTTTCTCTTTTTCTTTTTCAGATTTTCAAAGATTCGTCAATAAAAATCGTGGTGTTCCTCTGATCATATCTATTTAAACCAAAACAAAAATAATGTACGTTAGACACATTGGTAAATAGATGAAATTAAAAAAGGAAAGAAATATAACCGTTTGAATTTATTTCCCTAAACATTGATTGCATTTAATCCTTTGGCAAAGAAAGATCTCTGTCAAACACCAAAAGAAAATGTTAGTAACCATGAAAACGAAAATATAATTAAAAGAGAGAGAGAGAGAGAGAGAGAGCATTTAATATTTGAGGGAGGTGGTTGGCTGGACATAATTTCCAGCTAACTCCTTGAAGTCGTGCGGCCATGGAAGAAAAGGGAGAAGAGCTAGAGCTAGCTAAGCAAGCAAAGCTAGCTAAACATCCCAAGCTAGCTAGCTAGCAAACCAAGCTCCACGGTAAGAAGGAATCAGCCTAAAAAGTGGAATAAAGTAGCTAGCAAATAAGCTAGCTCTTCCCAACATTCTCACGGCTAAACAATGCATTCAGGATAAAGTAGTTAGCTTTAGAGCTAACTCAATGAAAAGGTTTCATGCATTAATAGAAAAGTAGTTAACTACTTGGCTAGCTAAAGCACAAACTAGTTAGCTCTTTAGCTAACTAGCCACATAAACAAGAACCCAACGTTTTCATGAACAGAGAGCTTTTGAAAATTAGCTAGCTCTTTAGTTAGCTATCTTAAAAGTGCATGAGGCCAGGTTAAAAGTAGTTAGCTCTAGAGCTAACTCAATTCAAAATCATGTGCCCAGGGAATGAAAAGATTTGTTAAAGTAGTTAGCTTGTTAGCTAACTAGATAAAAAGCAAACTCATTAATGACAAAAGTAGCTAATTTGTTAGCTAACTCCATGCAAAAGTTTCATGCAACGTGGAGGGAGAAAAGAAAAAGTAGCTAGCTGTTAACTAACTGCTTTCACAATTCATTCGGCCAAGAGTAACAGGTGAACAATCTAGTTAGCTTGTTAGCTAACTTAGTTAAAGTTTCATGCAAATCATCCAAGGGGAAGCTAGCTCGCTAGCTAGCTTGAATTAAACTCCATTCGGCCAAAGAAATCTGTAGGAAAAAAAAATAGTTAGCTTGTTGGGAATATCTAGCTAACTCAATAAACTAACCAGCTAACTACCCAGCTAGCTGAAACCAAGGAGTATTCGACCAAGGCAAATTTCTGCAACAAATAAAATTTTACTTGATAAGGCTCACCTATACGTCACTTGTATATCCTTGTATTAATCTTAATTTTTCTAATAAACATAGTCTTAATTGTTTTGTAATCATCAAAAATCAATCTAGGGGCCAACATTTTTTTCGATAATAAATTAAGGAGGCTTATGATCTCAAATTACTTCATCCTAAACATCAGCCAATGCTAACCGGCAAAGATCAATAGGCATATTGGACAATTAGCTTCGGCATTTATCTTGTTATACTGCTTAATTAGTTGACAATCATTTGGTTTGCTTCTCAATAAAAATGGACACACTAAACCCGAGGCATTGAGGATAAGGTGAACAGAGGATGTTGGCGCTCTAAATAACTTTGCAATTAAAAGATTACTATAGCTGAGTCTTCTGTCAAAGTTGGTCTTTGTAATTTGAAATCTCTAAGTAGCCTCTCTTATACAATATTATGCTCTCATTAACTCAGCAAACAGTATTGATTGAAAAGATAGAAAGAACGAGAGCATAAAAGATTTTTCCTTTTGTGATCTTGAATTACTACACCCATGCTAGCCGTATCTTAATTAATTGATCTATCAAAGTTTATTTTTAAAAACTCCAGTTGAGAAAGCATCCAAGACATATATGAGAAAGCATCCAAGACACATATTTTAAAGAATTCACATTAGATTGTGAAAAGGTACCTCACAAACTAAAGTTTATAAGCTGACCGGCCTTTTTTAATGGTATCAATTCTGATGTATTCTTCACAGCTTATCTAATCATCCAAGTAGAATCAAAATGCTCCCTTTGAAAATAGCATTCATTCTTTGCAATTATCCACCATAAAGTATGACATACAAGGGATTGTGTTTGCTGCAAATCTTCGTTGCATGGTTTTTATAAAAGGAGATCCCATAATTATTGGAAAGAGAGGAGCTATTAAGGCCATTATGTTGTTGTAGATGTTGCCAGAAATATATGAACCCTTAACATTGGAAGAAGAGATGGTTCGAAGCTTCAATATGCTCCAATATTCTCTGCATACCTTTAATAGTAGGAAGATAGTTAAACTTTGATAGGCAAGGACTAAACAAGTAAGCCCATTATGCCATAACTTCCTAACCAACTACAATACTCATTGCTAAAGTGTCAAACTTTAACCTTTAGTGATAAAGTTTAGTTATTAATCCTATCAAACTTACGATGAACAAATATGAATAGGGTTAATCAAGGATACGCTCTTAATTTATTGTTATTTTTAATACATTTTTTAATATTATTACTTATTTTAATTAATGTTGCTTGAACCTTGGGCTGATGTGTTTGATTTATATATCTCAACTCAACTCAACTCAACTCATCTCAGCCTTTTTTCAACTACATGGGGTCGACTATTAACGGAGACGTCTTAGCTCTTGCATAGTTTAATTTAGTATATTCATTTTAAGGAATCTGACGGAGTTTTACGCTAGCTGTCAGCTATCTAACGCAACCTTCCTCTTTACCTAGGCTTGGGATCAGCTTTGGCGAAGTCATTAACATTAAAAATATGATGTTTTATAAATTTTTTTTAATATCAATTTGATAAAAATTTAACCAAATAACTGATCCATTTATCTAATACTTGCTCTCTAGGTTTAGCTTGGTGTATCATGCACGTCAAAGACCTCTCTCTCTCTCTCTCTCTCTCTCTCTCTCTTATAGATTCTTGAAGTATAAGGTTTTGAGGTTTAGAGTTATAGCATCCCTTCTAAAATCAATTGTTTACATTTTAGAGTAGAGATATGACCATTATATTATTTAATCATCCTTCTTTTAATTGACTTAATTTAATAGACTTAGTAACAAATATTTTAGAGAAGTTTTTTTTATTTGATATCAGCTTATGCTCTTTATTTTCGAGTATGTTTCTATAATTTACTTTTTTTTTTTTTACTGAATAGCCCATTTGGTGACTAAAATTACATGACTCAACTCCTAATGGATAGAGGTTCCAACTGCTTTAACTAGTCTTGATCAAAAGGTTCTTCTGCTTATATTTTGGATTTATTTTTAACCACTAGTTTCTTGACCAAAAAGTTTTCGGCGATTGTATTTTCGATCTATCTCTGTCAAAATATATTACTTGTAGAAGCAACACTTTTGACATAGTTTAATTTAGTATATTCATTTTAAGGAATCTGACAGAGTTTTACGCTAGCTGTCAGCTATCTAACGCAACCTTTCTCTTTACCTAGGCTTGGGATCAGCTTTGGCGAAGTCATTAACATTAAAAATATGATGTTTTATAAATTTTTTTTAATATCAATTTGATAAAAAATTTTAACCAAATAACTGATCCATTTATCTAATACTTGCTCTCTAGGTTTAGCTTGGTGTATCATGCACGTCAAAGACCTCTCTCTCTCTCTCTCTCTCTCTCTCTCTCTCTCTCTCTTATAGATTCTTGAAGTATAAGGTTTTTTGAGGTTTAGAGTTATAGCATCCCTTCTAAATCAATTGTTTACATTTAGAGTAGAGATATGACCATTATATTATTTAATCATCCTTCTTTTAATTGACTTAATTTAATAGACTTAGTAACAAATATTTTAGAGAAGTTTTTTTTATTTGATATCAGCTTATGCTCTTTATTTCGAGTATGTTTCTATAATTTACTTTTTTTTTTACTGAATAGCCCCTTTGGTGACTAAAATTACATGACTCAACTCCTAGTGGATAGAGGTTCCAACTGCTTTAACTAGTCTTGATCAAAAGGTTTCTTCTGCTTATATTTTGGATTTATTTTTAACCACTAGTTTCTTGACCGAAAAGTTTCCGACGATGTATTTTCGATCTATCTCTGTCAAAATATATTACTTGTAGAAGCAACACTTTTGACTTAGTTTAATTTAGTATATTCATTTTAAGGAATCTGACGGAGTTTTACGCTAGCTGTCAGCTATCTAACGCAACCTTTCTCTTTACCTAGGCTTGGGATCAGCTTTGGCGAAGTCATTAACATTAAAAATATGATGTTTTATAATTTTTTTTAATATCAATTTGGATAAAAAATTTTAACCAAATAACTGATCCATTTATCTAATACTTGCTCTCTAGGTTTAGCTTGGTGTATCATGCACGTCAAAGACCTCTCTCTCTCTCTCTCTCTCTCTCTCTCTCTCTCTCTCTCTCTCTCTCTAGATTCTTGAAGTATAAGGTTTTGAGGTTTAGAGTTATAGCATCCCTTCTAAAATCAATTGTTTACATTTTAGAGTAGAGATATGACCATTATATTATTTAATCATCCTTCTTTTAATTGACTTAATTTAATAGACTTAGTAACAAATATTTTAGAGAAGTTTTTTTTATTTGATAGCTTATGCTCTTTATTTTCGAGTATGTTTCTATAATTTACTTTTTTTTTTACTGAATAGCCCATTTGGTGACTAAAATTACATGACTCAACTCCTAGTGGATAGAGGTTCCAACTGCTTTAACTAGTCTTGATCAAAAGGTTTCTTCTGCTTATATTTTGGATTTATTTTTAACCACTAGTTTCTTGACCGAAAAGTTTCCGGCGATTGTATTTTCGATCTATCTGTCAAAATATTACTTGTAGAAGCAACACTTTTGACTTAGTTTAATTTAGTATATTCATTTTAAGGAATCTGACGGAGTTTTACGCTAGCTGTCAGCTATCTAACGCAACCTTTCTCTTTACCTAGGCTTGGGATCAGCTTTGGCGAAGTCATTAACATTAAAAATATGATGTTTTATAATTTTTTTTTAATATCAATTTGATAAAAAATTTTAACCAAATAACTGATCCATTTATCTAATACTTGCTCTCTAGGTTTAGCTTGGTGTATCATGCACGTCAAAGACCGCTCTCTCTCTCTCTCTCTCTCTCTCTCTCTCTCTCTCTCTCTCTCTCTCTCTCTCTATAGATTCTTGAAGTATAAGGTTTTTGAGGTTTAGAGTTATAGCATCCCTTCTAAAATCAATTGTTTACATTTTAGAGTAGAGATATGACCATTATATTATTTAATCATCCTTCTTTTAATTGACTTAATTTAATAGACTTAGTAACAAATATTTTAGAGAAGTTTTTTTTATTTGATATCAGCTTATGCTCTTTATTTTCGAGTATGTTTCTATAATTTACTTTTTTTTTTACTGAATAGCCCATTTGGTGACTAAAATTACATGACTCAACTCCTAGTGGATAGAGGTTCCAACTGCTTTAACTAGTCTTGATCAAAAGGTTTCTTCTGCTTATATTTTGGATTTATTTTTAACCACTAGTTTCTTGACCGAAAAGTTTCCGGCGATTGTATTTTCGATCTATCTCTGTCAAAATATATTACTTGTAGAAGCAACACTTTTGACTTCCTTTGCATTAGTTGATCCACTGATTTCCAATAATCTCATCCAATCCACATCAATTTCAATTACTTTAGGCTGAAGAAATAAAAATGGCAACAATATTATTTATTCTTATTTTATTCCAATCCAATTTTCAAGTTGATTAGGGGATGTATATATATATTATTTCCTCCCTTGGATCCAGCTACTCCTGGTTGTCCCAAGAACAGTGACAACCACGGCTCGCCCAAGATGGTGAGACGCGTCCGAATCGCCTGGGCTCCGTGAGGTTATCAGCCGCTCGCTCGGCGCGTGTGAAACGGAAAGGTTCATCGGCCCGACATCACGCAGCAACTCCGGAGGAACACGACACGCGCCTTCCTTTCGCGACGTGCTCTCCTCCGCATCGTACGCGTCTCTCCAATCTTGGCGACAGCAAAAAGATCAAAAGTGCACCCAAAAAAGGAAAAAAAAAATTTATGGCTGTTTCCCTGCTTGTACTGTCGCACCACCCCTGGGCGCCACACGCTCTCTTGGTCGGTCGGGTTTTATGGTAAGAAATTGCGGTTATCGCAACCTTGGCGGGACCTGATACGTCGGCCTGCGGTCGACTCCGAATCCAGCTTTGGATTGCGACGTTAGCATGCAAGGTCGGCGGAAATTTTTAAGCGGATAAGATCATCGAGATAGAGAATGGAACGTTATCCGCTCGTAGAAGGAACCAAAGAAGAAAAAGCATCATCCTCTGCCTGGCTGCTCATTACAATTGATACCAGTTCTCGCACCTCAGTCAAAATTTTATCTTGCCCGAAGATTAGGTATAGGGATGGCAACGGTCCGCAGCGGCTCCTATCAGTCCGATTTCCATTGAAAATAATCTTTTTATTTTTTTCTCCATTAAATTATTATAGTTAATAAAACAAAAATAAAAATATTCAACCATATAAGCGGATACCACTAAATATCGATTTAATTATTTATATAAAAAATAAAATTATTTTATTAAATTTATAAATTACTGAAAAATTAAAAAATACTAACGAAAAAAAGATTGATTCGTCAGGATTTTGACTTTGATGTTCAAAATGATTGTCTATATATTTATTATTTATTTTAAATATTTAATATTTAATATATATATATATATTAAAATTTAAATATATTATATTAAAACTAATAAGATCGAAATAGATAAACAAAGATGGAGTGAAGGATAACGAGGGTACCATCGTTTACCCATTTATCTATTAAATGAGTAATTTTGGTATCTATTAAGCCGTTTCAACTGAAGATTCTTAGATACGTTAGAAAGATTTTTTGATCCATTAGAAATTGTATCAGTTGGATAAATGACAAAAGGAAAAAAATTATCATCCCTAATTAGGTAGAAAAGTGTATGTATTTAATTTCCTGAACAGTGTTGCATGTTGTGGATGTAAACACAAACATTCTGGCTGATGGTGCGGTGGTGGAGGTTACCCAGAGATGCAGTGGCGTAAAGCTAATTTAGGTTGGGTGTGGAGTCAGAGTTTTGTTGGGCATTGGAAAGGGGTTCATATTTATCACCATCGTGTCACACCCCAAACCCAACGATGATGGCACAGAAATGGTAACCCATGATAATCCACTGCATATTTGGCATGTAAGACATTCTGTAGCAGTCCAATTTATACAAGAAAGAATAATAAATGTATGTCATTCAAAAATCAAAAACATTTCTACTACAAACCATAACTATAAGTTTTGAACTACATGCCAAAATACATAAGATCAATGGGACAACAACAAAATCTGATCTATATCACTCTAATAGAAGCTCCATCTACCCTATATTCCTTTCTTCAGTTTGTGGCTCTGAAAAACATTGTGAGATTTTAATGAGCTCATACTCAGTAAGTAAGCCTATTGTAATATAATATAAATATTTTAAACTTTTAGCAAATCAAATTTTCATATGTAAAAAAAAACCATATGTCAAGCTTCCAAATTTTAAATATATTTTATCATATTATCAAAACATGCATATCATATGCTCAAAATAATTTGGAAGCTAATACCATATAGCATTTCAAAACCCAATTTCAAATCAAACCATTATACCATTGTAAATAACATGTAAATACTATTTTACACCAATGTTCCACGGTCATACACTACGTCTATGTAAACATAACACCTCAAAGGTGGATCCTCCCTATAAATTCCCTATAGAGGAAGGATCTTGGTGTCAACAGAATACCCCTTAGGTATGTCCCCCACATATAATCCCTATGAAGGATGGGTCCTAGAATCATGTTACAGAATACCCTTGAATGTGACCTCCACATACAATCCCTATGGAGGTAGGTTTCAAAATCAACAGAATACCCCTCAGGTGTATCTCCCATATATCATCCCTGTGTAGGGTAGGTCCCGAAGTCATGTAGCATATCATGTCATATCATGTTACATTATAGTGGACCATGGTGACACATAATAGTATATTCAAGAAATATTATTTTCATATCATATTTGCAAGACACATATATTGTTGCAAAAATACAATCGATATACTTTTTATTTATAGTAGTTTGAACATATCAAAATACACATATACACTTGTATAAAACTTTTAGTAATTTAAAATATCATGACAAATAATCATTTGCATGTATTGGTACCGAATAATTTACAGAATTTAACAATTCCAAAGATGACTATGGCCAATAATCATTTGCATATAAAGTACCAAATAATTTTGTAGAAATTAGTACTTTCAAATAACCATATAAAATGATCAATTTGCATGTATGTGGTACCAAATCCATTATCTTATTTTTCAAATAATACATAATTTACTAGTATAGCATTTAAACCTATAATTTTTATATTTCATAATTCATAGAAAATGTGATAAATGACTTACTTACCTTTTAATGCTAATCAAAAAATATAAATCAGCTATTTGGGCCCTTGAGTACCTACAATATGATTTTTCAAACTTTAATCTCTAAAATCATGAAATCAATATGACTCTTATACTTTACCAGGTCTATTCCTGGGCCCAACTTTGAGCTTGAATATCTTCAATTATATAAGCTCAAATAGAGAAATAAAAATTTCTTGACAAACTAGATCAAAGCTGATCCAAACCCTCTCTTCTTTTTGTTAGGCCCGACCCGATTTGGAGCCCAAAAATTAGTCCAAAAGGGATTCACTGGGCTAGGCCAAACCTAGGCCCAGCCCCTCTTCTTCTCTTTCCCCCCTTGGTTCACCCGAACCGAGGAGAAATGGAGATGGCCGGCGGCCTAGGGTTGTCGTCGGCCCTCCCAGGGGTCAAGTTGGCCACCAACAATCGGCCCAGTGCCGACTACCGCCGATGGCCACCCCTTCTTCCTTTCTTCTTCTTCCCTTGCTTCTTCTTCATTCTTGCCTATCACCATCTCCCCTTGAGCGGTGGCACAGCTGGCCGAATCCCATTAGGTGCCACCCTGGCACCATTAGGGACCACCACTTGCAGTCCAGGCCAAGCGAGGTGACGGGCATGCCACCGAGCCCGAACTGATATGGGAGCCAATCGGCTCCTACTACAGAGGTGGGCTGCTCGGTGGCCTTCTTTCTCCCCTCCCCAATTGCCTCGAGTGATCGGGCTTCCACGGTCGGTGCCATCGAGGTGCCCGATGCGGTCATGGGAGGAGCAACCGAATGTTGCCCCTCTCTCTCTTTCTTCTTCCTTGAGTGGTGGCATGGTCGGTCGAATGTTGTCCAGGCGCTAGCGAGGGTCACCGCTCACAGCTTGGACTCAGTGAGCCGACGGGAATGCCGCTGAGCCCGAAACAAGGCGGGAGCTGAACCAAGGCTGAAGATTTGGCTCCTACATTTGTGGAGGGTCTCCCAACGGCCCTCTCCCCTTCCCTCCTCGGCCGACTCGAGCGGCCAGGCTTCTCCCCCCATCGGCATCGGTCCGTTCGATGCCGTCGAGCACTTGGTCTAACCAAGGCCAAGGCGCGGCCGAGTGCCTCCCCTGCTCACTCTCTTCTCCCTCTTTAGCGGATGGAGATCTGACTTGGTCAGCGGCATACAGCGATGGAGACGAGCGAGTGGAGCGGCGCAAGGTGACAGGGTGAGGAGGGGACCGATGCAGCCCCCTCTTTATAGTGGCAATGGGAGGGCCAGCCCTCTCCTGTGCCCATGCGTCAAGCGTGCATGATCGCTGTCTTGCCATGTTGCGCACTACAACGTGCGCAATGCGATTTGCGCTACCGCATCCTAGTTTTAAACTTATGACACCCTAGTTTTAAACTTAAGATACCTATTCAGAAAAGGTATCTGTACACAAATTCCAAAAAAAAGCTATCTGATGTGCATTATTTAGCTTTTTTTTGGAATTTATGTACACATATATTTTCTGAGTAGGTATCGTAATTTTATAACTACGGTGTCATAAATTTAAAATCAGGTATCGTAAGTTTTTTTTTTTTTTTCTTAATGGGTGTCTTAATTTTATAACTACAGTGTCGTAAGTTTAAAATTATGGTGTTGTAAGTTTTTTTTTTGCTTTATGAAAGGATGTCATAATTTTATAACTACGGTATCGTAAGTTTACAACTTGGGTGTCGTAATTTTTTTTGCTTTCTAAACGGGTGTCTTATTTTTATAACTATGGTATCATAAGATTAAAACTGGGATGTAGTAAATTTTTTCTTGGGATGTCATAAAGCTATCTTAACATTTTTTAATGGGTATCATACGTATGTGGATCAATAAAAAAAATGATGCAGCCCATGTAGAACTTGCTGCACCGAATATGATGTACAAAGTCTTTTCCAATTATTTAAAGCGGGATTGCATTTGAGTAGCCCAGTCGAGCCCGATCTAAAATCCCAAACGTGGGCCGATTGGTGACACCGCCAATGGGCAAACATTGGTGATTGCTCCTGGTCACATTCTTGCAAATTTCCACTGAAGTCATCTTCTTAAGCTCTCTCTCCAACTTCTTGTCTCCACAAGGAAAATTGGCCTTGGGGCTAGTCTTTTAGATAGCCAATGTAGCATCTATAAATAGAAAGTATTTCTTTCTCAAAACATCCTTGTTGATTTCTCTTTATGTTACATTATATTGGAAAAATGTATATGTTTAACAAATTACATGAACAATAAACATTTGATGGTAAAGATTGAATTCAGCATTTTTATTTTGATGGGATCAAGATTGTCTATAATTTACCGTTTGTGCCTAAATCAGTTATGAACATCGCATTTTAGGGTGTATTTGGTTTCCTAGAGACGACATTGATAGATTATAGTTTTCTTTGGAAAAATCCAGCCCTCTAACTATTTGGATGATGAAAAAAAACTGAACAATATTAAAAGAGGCTTCCAATTTTAGTTTTTTTTTCTTTGGATAACTTTATCTATTTCATTTTTTCCTAAATTTTTTTATCTATACATCACATTTGTGGTATACTGACTCACAACACCTTTGTAAAATTTATATATATCTTCTTTCGCATCCATCCCTATTTCTATAGCCTACTTAAGTTAGACAGATAAGACACATGTCAACACCGGTTGAAATTTATTGATAGCAATAATCTAATATCTAAATTAAATAATTAAAAGAAAAAAGGGTCATAGGTTTAGCTATTATCTTGCTAAGTCGTGCCTTGATCAAAATACAAAGCAAGGTTGTATCATGGCTACTACCAGCGCCATGGTTTTCTTTATTGACTTTTGAACTAAGTTTAAAATCACACATGTACTTGTGCCAATAAATTTGCATTTAATTAAAATAAAAAATACTATCTACATCTAATAAATCTTTTATATGCATCACACTGAAATATGTTAATATATTATTCGTGAAACTTTGTCATAGCAATTTTTTCTCCTCTGAAGGAATAATTTCTTGTTAGTCAAGGGGGGTGAGAGAAATGCTAAGTATGCTGATTTTTCTTGATATTGACGGTTGGTTAACAAAATATGATGTATGAATTATATTTTAGTGGTGTAAAATTATAATTTATAGTAGTACTAGCAATGCTATGATTTTCCCTCATGACACTAGAGTATATTCAAAGATCAAATGTAAAGCTTGATGCTACTTCTAAAATATTCTTGTAGAGAAAGCTTTTGGTCTTTCTAGATTTTAACAATGTTAAACAAAATATTCTCAATGGTACTTCATACTAGATAGCAACATTGTAACATGCATAGTCTACTATTGAGGTTGTAATTCTTCTTTTGTAACTCTAAAATAAGCTCAAAGATAAAATTGTTAAATTTGGTATTATATTTAAAATATCATGATATAAAATATTTGCCTATTTTAATAATGGATAAAACATTCTCAATATTACTCATATTAGTATTAAAAAATTTAATCCACCATATCCACAGTTTTCTTTTTTGTGTTGGGGTGGTATTAATACACCAATATAAATGATTGGGTTTTTGCACTAAGGCATAACTTGTATAGAATTATACATATATGCTTACATTGATATTTTGCATTTATAAAATAATTGAGTTTGTTGGTTAATATATAGTAAAGATTTGGCTATAGAAACTTTTTTATTTACTATAATACATTGAATTATTATATTCATTTTTTGAATAGTAGGAAAAAGAATAAAAAAGTATCATAAGAAGAGTGGTTGCTAATGATATCAGTACTAATGATGGATATTTCTCTACAAAGACTTTGCTTGTGTAAAATTATCCATTTATATTATTATATTGTATATTAAAAATAGTTGGGTTTATGACTTAATATGCAACAAAAATTGGAATACTAGGATCTTTTATTTATTATTATTTGTTACACTATTATATTATCTTCTGAGAACAATTGTAAATAGAGAAAAAAACTATACCTCATATATATGTGTAGAATAGTATTAATGATGGCAATACTAATAACTGGTTGATTAAGTAAAATCTCAATTTTTGTAGAGTTCTTTGTTCGCAATATTATTAGGCTAATTGATGTCTAGTCCTTTAGTAGACCGAATTTAAGTATTTAATCCCTATTAACAAACCATGTAATATGCAGTCTATTATACTAATTTTTTTAAATTTTCAATTTGTCTTAGTGACATGATAATTGTGTGCATATATACATTTATATTTTTACTATTCTATACCACACACAATAAATATAATCATACAAAATAATTATTATGCAATGAGAAGGATTGAAATTTAAAAAACAAATATTATGAATTAGGTGTTAAGTGGCCGATCAATAGAGCTAAACATTAAAACTCAAAATACTAAAGGTTGGACAACAATTGCCCCTATTATATTGCATTTTAAGAATAGCTAAAAAAAAGAGAAAAAAAAAAAAACACCTATGCACAATGTTTGTTATAAGCTAATTTATTGCAAGCCGAAGAAGTAAGAGAAATATAAAGTGTTCTGATTTTTCTTAATAATGACATTTTGTTACAATTCTAGAGAATTAAATAGCAGTAATAAAGCCATACCTCAACTCTTCAAACTTTTTGACTTGTCGATCTAGATAGCACCACTGCAATATGTGCTGGCTATTTCTTATACCATATTTTAAAGTTTAAGTCTTCTTGCCAAGTCTAGTATTCATCTTTGAATCTTAAATAACAAAATGAAATCATACCTCAACTCTTCAAACTTCTGACTTGTCAATCTAGATAGCACCATTGCAATATGTACATGGGCTACTTCTCATACCACATTTAAAAGTTTAAGTCATCATGCAAGTCTAGCATTCATCTTTGAATCTTAAATAGCAATAATGAAATCATACCTCAACTCTTCAAACTTTTGACTTGTCAACCTAGATAGCACCAGTTGGCTACTTTTCATACCTACCATATTTGAAAGTTTAAGTCATCATCCAAGTATAATATTCATTTTTGAATCTTAAATAGCAATAATAAAATTACACCTTAACTTTTCAAACTTCTAACTTGTCAATCTAGATAGCATCACTGTAATATATGCGTTGGCTACTTCTCATACCATATTTTGAAGTTTAAATCATCATACCAAGCGTAGTATTCATCTTTGAATTTTATGTAAAGTTCTTTATTTACATTATTATATTAGGCAATCCTTTGGTCGATCGATCTTAAGCATTTAGCTCCTATTGACCATCTCAACTTAACTCAACTCATCTAAGCTTTTTTCCAACTACATGAGGTCGGATACATTAATTCTTATTGATCATCTATGTAATATTATACCTACTATACTAATTTTCTTTAATTTTCAATCCTTGTCACCATTTGCATATCTTAATGCACATCTGTAGTTATTTTTTTACTATGCATAATTATTTTTTACTATATTGTACACAATAAATATGAGTACGTATATAGCTATAATACAAGAAGGATTAAAAATTAAAAAAAATTAGCACTATCAACACGGTGTTAAATAAATAGTTAGTTACTCATAATATATGCATTTTAAGAATAGTTGAAGAAAATGAAAAATATGTGCCTAAACATCATGTTTGTATAGGCTAATTTATTAAAAGCTGTATGAGCAAAAAAAAATCAATGTATTAATTTTTCTTGCTAATAATATCTTGTTACAATATCAGAGAATTAAATAGCAATAATGAGGCCATACCTAAATCTTTAAAATTCTGACTTATCAAGCTAAATGGCACTTTGCACTGGCTGCGTCTGAAACCACATTTTGAATTCTTAGCCATCTTTGAATTTAACATAGAAAAGTCTTGCTGTTCGTTCCATGATTCCAACATGGTTTAAATATGTCAATTGCCTGTTCATGCCATAATCTTGAGGCTAGTTAACCTCTGGCAAGGGAAGCCGATGTAGTTTGTAAGAAATTTCGGACACGAGGATAAGGGTGGTCCCACGAAATAAATTGCGTATCGTTCTCAAGGCATGGTGGTCCAACCAACCTCTTACCACATGGAACAACGATGAGCCTACGATCCCTGGTTCCAATTATATATTTTCTTTTCCTCTATAGGCCCAGCTCCACGTTACCATGTCGGCATCATTCCATAAAAATAATTTCATCGTCCAAGCTCAATCCAACGGTGTGATTTTGATGATACACTAGCATTCGCGTGTTCCTGGCCTCGATTTGAATATAAATGTAGGATGAAGTACAATCTTCGAGGAGGGGAGGGTACGAATTCTTCCCCCTTTGAATTCCTTGGCCGGTGGTGCCTGGATCTTGATGTCGTCCTTTATCATTTGGTCCCAGAAGGACAGGAATAAATGGAATATCCTGTCCTCGAGGTCCCATCACCGCTCATTGTTCCGCGCTGGGTCGGGCAGGTGGGCACGTTAGGGGCGGTGGCGGGTGGCTGGCTCTGATGGGCGTCATGCGACCGCGATACTCGGGAGATCCGCGCGAAGGTGCCGGACGGACGCGTGGCGTCACAACAGGATTGAAAGAGATGTGCCCAGAATCCAAACGGCGTTATCACGTTAAGCCTATCTTAACCTCCATTGCTGTTAGGTTACCCTCCATGCAACGGGCCCAAGGGATTTTTTTTTAATCGTTTATCCGGTACCATTTCTAATGGATCAAAAAAATTTGATTTAAATGGCTTAATAGGTATACAAATTACCTATATAACGACTAAATGAGTAAATAACCAGAGGACGGTATCCTCCACTCCATCCCTATTTATTCATTCCCATATCCATTAACTTTAATATATTTAAATTATATATATATATATATATATATATATATATATATATATAATAAAAAAATAAATTAAAAATATATACTAAAAATTCTAGTAAAATATGTTTGAATCTTTCTATCATTTTTTAAGCTTTTAGTAAATTTAAGTTTAATGAAATAATTTTATTTTTTTATGTAAACGGCCAAACGGGGTATCCGTTTACTCGGTCGGGTATTCCTGTCCTCGCCCCATCGACTATAACGGCTTAACGAAGCAAGGAACAAGAAGATTTTTTTCAATGAAGACGAGGACTGGTAAAGAACATCTCAGGCTATTTCTGGGCCATTGCCATCCCTAGATGGGCATCAGCAGCGATATCGTGTCACGTATAATGTGGAGCAGAACACACTATCCTTGGGTTCTAGTAGCCCTCTGTTCTAGATTGGACGATTATCATAATCAAGGTTGTTAAGTGCTTCAAGAGTACTACTAGAGTTTGTTCGTCGAGTGACATCTAAATAAGGCATCACAACCATTCAACATTATTGGTAGAGCTAAAGAATTTTGGCATCACTTGACTAAGCAATATATGACCATTTGCACCTATGATGATAAAAGATAACACTAGAACAATATAGTCCATAAAGTTGGCAGCTATACACACCTATAGAATAGCAAATGTGATAGGATCAAATATGCACATCTTTAGCTATTAATCATGCTACACGATAACTAGGATATATAATCTCATCTAATGGCCAACTCCATCATGATGAAGCACATGATCACAGTCTAAATGATCTTAACCTCAAGTTTAAAGATTGCCTAAAGGGGATGCCCCCTCCAAAGATAGAAAACTCTCTTTTCTTTCTCTTCTCTCCCATTTCCAATGAGCCTCGAAACAATCTGCTCTTTCCCTTTTCCTCCACTAGTATAACCATAAGGCATGCCCTTAGTCTTTTTATTTTCTGTTCACTAACTTAAGCATTGAAGACCTTAGTCGAATAGCCCTTAGCAGCCCTTATTCTCATCTACTATTCCTGTAGTAGTTCAAATCAGGACGCAAAGCTTTTCCTTGTTGACCTTACAATTGCTTTCATTCCCTAGTTATCATTCTCACCATTATCACTGTTGGTGAGTAGGATCCCATTGCTAAATTCCAGCACCATCAGATTAATATTGTTTGTGGAAGTGAGGTAAAAATCATATTACTGAGATCTAGCAAGAAGGTTCTCATTAGTAAAAAAGTCTTTGTGCACCCCATGTGATGCAAGATGCGCGCATCACGCACGATGATTAGTTACGCCTGTGTATGACTGCTCATGCGTCGATAGCATTCTTATCCTTTCCACATCGCATGCGCAACCACATGTGCATGGTGCACGCATTCCTGCACTGCGCGCGGTGCAAAAAGAGTTTTCCCTCATCAATAATATTGGCATGGCTCAAATAGGCTCGAAGACTATATCTTTTTTTTGACACTCTTTGAGTGTATTACCATCAAGCAATTTACTCAACTTTAATAGCAGGTTAAAGCACTCTTTATGCTAGTTTCAACCTTTGCTCCCCAATTGGTGCAATTGATCAAACTGGTGCCTCCATGCACCGATCCTGCTACAACAAAATTATCGAGATGTAAATTTCATGGATGCCTTACGTGTGAGGGTTCATGATGTAAAAGTAAGATAGTCAACAAAAGAGGCTAGTACTGTGGAGTCCTCCATCACCCCAAAAGGGCAATATTCAAAGACTTTGGCCTAAGAAAATAGTTCAAAAACATGTACAAGTACGTTGAAGGAGAAAACCTAATCCTCTTGATGACCTTAACCTAGAAGTTGACCCATGTTTACAAAGGGAGTCATAAAAGAACCCCTCCCTCTAAAGTTCAAGATGCCACCATTGGAATTTTAAGATAGCTTGGGAGACCCCAAGTTTCATTTAGAGACTTATAAAACTCTGATAATGGTTAAAAATACTTCAGATGCTTTTATGTATAGCTGCTCCTGCCACTCTTAAGAAAGCAACACAAATCCAGTACTTGAGCCTCTAAGTCAAGATCCATTAGTACTTTCAAGGAGTTAGAAAGGTGATTCCTCAACTACCTCATCATTGGCATAAAACGAAAGAAGATGAGCTTGAGCTTGATGGCCCTAAAGCAGTGTAGACATATGTTATTGTGCAACTATATCAAACACTTCAAAAATAAGGTGCTCGAAGTGGAAAACCTCCTATAGCCTATGATTACTTATGCCTTGATGCATAGGTTGAAAGACTCATCCATAAATTTCTCATTAAGTAAAAAGGAGCCTAAAGATATGGCTAAACTTCTCGAATAAGCTGAGAAGCACATCAAAGTCGAGAAAGCATCTTAAGGCAAAAGAGAGTCAATGGTATATTCCTAAAAAAAAAAGGTCAGTTACCAAGGATATTACAAGAAGAGTAGGAAGAAGTAAAGATAGGACCCCAAACTTAAGAAGCTGAGAGGTTTACCCAGGTGCAAGGGAGATTACACTCCCTTGATCATCCTAAAGTGGCAAATCCTAATGGAAATCCATAGTAAGCCCTACCTTCAATGGCATGAACCCTTGAAAAGAAGGTTGAAGAGTAGGAATAGATGCAGATACTATAGCATCCACCAAGATTACAGCTACGACATAGAAGAGTATGGGCAATTAAAGATGAGATTGAAAGCCTCATTAGAGGAGACTACCTTGCAAAGTTTGTTTGAGGCTTGAGAAGCTCATCCAAGATGCCAGAAGGCTGAACCTAACTAGAAGTACTAGGCTATGAAGGTGGTCAACCTAGAATTGAGTTGGACATTCACCATTGATGGAAAAAAGCTCTTCGACCAGAATGGCATATGATTGGTAGATGGAAAAAAACCCTTCGACCAGAATGGCATATGATTGGTAGCACAGAGCTGAGGCATCGAAAAGATAGAGGACAAACAAAGACATATCCTTCTTTAATAATGACCCAAAGGCGGTTCAGATCCCCTATAATTATGCATGGCTAGTCTATATAGTGATTGTCAATTGCCAAGTAAAGAGGATTATAGTCAACAACGAAAGGTTAGCCAATATCTTTCATTTTAAAGTTTTCAAAAAGATAAGGATCAGTAAGTATTGCTTGAAACTCTTTTGATGGTCCATTGATCAGTTTCTTTGGAAACTTAGTTCTAGTCAGGGAGGATTACCCTCCCAGTGACCACTAGGTGGGAGACCCACCAAGTCACTATGATGCTATATTTTCTGATGGTGAAAGCTTCATTGACTGACAATACCATCCTTAGGTTTGTCGATATTAATGCTTTAAGTGTCATTACTTCAAGTTACCACCTCAATATGAAGTTTCCTACTGAAAATAGAGTTAGGGACCACAAAGATGATCAAATAGTAACAAGGCAATGCTACATCATTACATTTAAGAGGAAGGATAAAATTGCTAAGATGCTCACTCTGAAGGGCCCCGACCAAGGGCAAATTAGATTTAGATGATCAAGTGACCCCATGATGTCAAGTATATAAGATTTTGAATGTTTGCACATTCACTATAGGTAAGCATTTATGATTCAGAAAAAAATAACATAGGATGCAAAACTCTTTTTATTTTATTAAATTAGAAAGGAATTAAGATAATTACCTGTCAGAAAAAGGCCAAATGACCATATATTTACACTCAATCAAAGCTAACTATAAATCAAAAAATGCCAAATGGTAGCACATAACTGCTCAGCCCCAACCGCTCCTAAGGAAAATCATAGAAGATGAGGGGGAAAAAGAAAGAAAAGAAAAGAAGAGAGAGAGAGAGAGAGAGCGAGAAAAGGATAAGTTGAAAAAGAAGAGATGATGAGAGAAGGAGAAAAGGTAGATGAGATGCCTTATTAGGCTCCATTACGTTCTTCGCCACCTCCCCCTCTACCACCTCTCCTTTTTATACAGTCCAAGCAAGGCTAGGTAATGCTATCATGACTCATCCTATACTCAATGGTGAAGGTGTCTACACTAAATGGGACCGATTCACTATTGAGGGCCTCTAACTATTACAACTCCTTGATAGCTTGAGCAGGAGTAAGAGATAACTTCTCTTTGAGTCACTTGATCCCTCAATAAAGTTCAAGGATCTCCCTTTGTTATTGTCTCATGGTAATCCAAAGATGTCGGAGGTCAAACTGATGCTTAACTATGGCCTCAATAGGAAAGTAGAAGGGTAGGATAGATGAAGCTTACCTTTACCCTGCTTTATATAAAAGTCAGGAGAGAGGATGTGGAAGACCTTTTCCATCCCTTTGAAGCTATTAAATGCATTAGAGTTTCAAGGGCTATAGAAACTGGGCACTTGGGATTTAGAAGATCCCAACAACTGCATGGGTCGCAAAGCATCACCATATGATATTTCTTTGTGGGCTTAGCCAGTGGCATTGTGCAACAAGAATGAAGCATCAAGCCAATTAAAGTGTCAAGTAATAAGATTAAAGAGTTGCGATCGAATGATAATTTTTAAAAGGTATACCTTAATAACCTCCCTCAAAAGTAAGTTCAAATCATCGTAACACTTCAAGCAAAGAATCAAGGTGGGTCCACTCAAAACAACCAACCAAGCTACTAGAAAATCTTTTTTTAGGAAAAAGAGAGAGTGGATTACTCAAAGGCCACAAAACAATCTGTCCATACTGAGTAAGAGAAGGAAATCTGCTTTGCTAGAAATCTGGCTTATTTGAAAGAGTTCTACTTAAAAGGAAAAAAAATGGATTATCTAAAGACCCCTAAAAAAAGAAAAACTTTCTTTGTTGACATAGATAAGGATGTCTATTTTAGTAGAGTCCGCATACCTAAAAGAACTCTTATCTAAAGAAAGAGATAATAAATCATTCAAAAGCCACTAAAAGAACTTTTATCACAAAGCAAGAGCAAGTTTGCTTTATCAGAAAGTCAATCTACCTAAAAGAACTCTATTTAGAAGAAAGAAAGAACAGAATGCCTGAAGGTTGTTGGAAGAACACTTCTTGCTAACCAAGAGAAAGAGGTCCATTCAACCAAATTGTCGGTTTATCTAGAAGAACTTTATTCAAGAGAAAAAGAGAGCAGATCGTTCATAGATTGTTCAAAAGAACTCTCCTCATTAAGTAAGAGAAGGATATTCACTTTGTCAAGGAACTACCTATCTAAAAAAACTTTATTTTAAAAAAATATAGAACAAAATACTAAATGTCACTAGAAAAAATCTTCTCACCGAGTAAAGTAAGGTTTGCTCTACTAGGGAGCCGATCTATCTGAAATAACTCTACTAAAAAAGAAAGTGGATTATTTAAATATTACTCAGAAGAACTTTCCTTGTTGGAAAGGAAAAGGAAGTCTACTTTGTCGAAGAACCAACTTAGCTAGAAAAATTCTTTCCAAAAGAAAGAATAAAGTACTAGCCTTACTTAAAAGGCCCTTCCTACTGAGGAGGAGATTGGACACACTTTTCTCAAGGGACTAATCTACTTGGAAGAAACCTATCTCGGGCTTAGTTAGAGGCGCACCTTGCTCACAAGAGGGTGAAGGCCTTTTTTTCAAGGAAATTTCATTCAAGAGACCAAATGTAGTGCTACCAATAAAATAGAGCTGGTAGAAGCAAGCCACAATAAAAGAGAAATGTAGAGGGGAAGAACAATCTAAACTTTCATAAAGTAAAGCATGAAGAAAAAAATTTCACAAGCTCAACAAAAAAAGGAAGAAAAAGAGATAAAAAGCTTATAGAAATGATGTGATGGGCATAGGAGTGGCTTAAGTAAAGTTGGAACTGAGAGGCATTGCAGGCTTTTTTGATAATTGTAAAACTTTTTCCTCTTCATCAAGGAAAGATGACCATCATCGATGGCCCCATCTTAGTTAGTATCATTTTAATGACCAGATTTGTAGGCAACATTTTTTCCAAAAGTTGATCAACAACTATGGTAGCTTTTAATAGAAGATGGAGTGATGCCTTTTCTAGTCTTAATGACTCAATCGTATTGGTCTCGACAGTAGCTAGAGTCACATCCATGATGACTTTTATCAGTTAGGCCACATCAATAATCTCCAAAGATAAGAAATAGATATCAAGATGCTTGGTCATGTTCTCTGCCATGATGCTTAACCATGTTACAAAGTAAGCCTTAGCTGAGTAGTCCAATAAAATTAACTTAAGCTTACTTAATGCCCTGAATTTTTTAGTGCCTTCTTGTTGGCCCAGATGGCAACCCAAGAGGGGGGGGGGGGTGAATTGGGTTCTTTAAAAAATTAGCCTTTTTAAAATAGTTTGCTTGAGATTAATGAAGGCAAATGCAAGGTAACTATAAAGTGCAGTGAATAATATAGAGATAGAGAAAGAGACAATGGAACACGGCAAACACAAAAGATTTTATAGTGGTTCGGTGTATCCAACACCTACGTCCACTCCCAAGATTCACTTGGGTCCACACTATAATCACCTAGATTACAGCAGAGTTGTTTTACAAGCTCACAACTCGAACTTATTGTTTTCCTGGGCGCACAACGAACCCAGCTGGTTTTCAAGGGCTTACCAGCACAAAAACCCTAACCTAAGCTTAACCAAGCTTGAACTGAGGTAAAACTACCTCCTCTAGTTCAATCCCCCAGATTGAACTAGGCACAAACAAAATAAGTATTGTTTTTGAAATACAAAGCTCCTCAATGAGAAATATACAAATTAAGAATAACAAGGTTTAGAAAAGCCTGATTTGTAGATAGGTTGGCTTTTGAGCTTTTCTTCTTTTCTTCTTCTCCTTGCTGGATTGAATCAAGCCTCAGCTCCGATTCTTCACAGTTGAAGCAGTTGAGAAGAGTTGAAAAGCAAGAAATGAATCTCCTTTCTCCAAGTTGGGAAATCCGCCAAGACTTTGATTTGAACGCTTTGGATTCCTCTTGAGCCTTTTGGAGTGGAGTGGATTTGAGCTAGAAGGTTTTTCCTCTTAAGATTCAAGCTCTCGGATTTTTGAAATGGGATTTGTCTATCTTAGATTTTCTCTCTTTTTCTTTCTATTTTTCCATTTTTCTTTTTGAACAATAGACTTCCTTTTTATAGATTTCTTTCATACCATTTTGGAAGAAAACTATCCGTTGGAGTGTACCTTGTATCAAAATATATCCGTTAGAAATAAGGTAAAATAGAAATATTACCGTTGGAGCTGATCTGGCAACTTGATTTTTCGTTCCAGGTGGTTGGAGTCGACTCTAACTTTTCTGGAGTCGGCTCTAGATCGAGGCATCTCAGAACGGTATTTCTGGAGTCGTCTCTGGCTTTTCTGGGGTCGACAAGTAACTTTTCCGGAGTCGACTCTAACTTACCCGGAGTCGACTCTAGGTTGGGGACAAAAAAATCAACTTTCTGCTTCTTCTGTGAGAGTCGACTCTAACAGTCTCGGAGTCGACTCTAACGACCGTGCCAGTTCCGGAGTCGGCTCTGTGATTCTCGGAGTCGACTCTAATGTCTGCAATTCTTACCTAGACATTAGATTCGATCCAGAACACTATGTAACTCCTGATTTTGATCATTCAATAGTCTTATAATCTGAAACACTAAATCAAAATCATCAGAGCCTTCAAGAGTTATACTCAGATAGTTTTGTTAATCATCAAAATCATCAATTGGGTCAACAATCTCCCCCTTTTTGATGATAACAAAAACTTTGAGTATATGCATTCAAAAATTCAATCAAACTAAGGATTATAGTCATTTTGAACTTTAAACATTTGAAATTTAGGTTTTGATGCCAATATTCAACGTAAACTTTAAAATTGTGCATGAGTTCAATATAATCCATCAATTATGAATATTTAATCTTAATGTGCATAAAATTGCAATTGAGCTTTTTGTTAAGCTCCCCCTGAATATAAGCATCAAATTTTAACTGATTAACATTTCAAGTCATTTTGCATAAAATTAATTCTCCCCCTTTCTTTCTTTCTTTATGCATATATAACCATTTATCCCTTCATTAAAATTTTCAAGTTTTTGCATATTCAATATTCATATTCAATCTTTCTTTGCATACAACCTTCTTTTATTAAACCTCTGCATATTCAACCATCTCAACCATCACTCCCCCTTTTTTGTTATCAGAAATAAGGAGAGTATAGGATAAAGAAAGTTATATATTAAATTTATAGACTCAAAAAGCATAGGATCCAAGCAATCAATATTTGAAAATGTGAAATTGTATTTCATAAGCAAGAACCATTACATTAGTTGATTCATTTACATTTCAAAAAGAAATACATTAGATATTCAAAAACTTCCTAAGTACAAACTATCAAAATCAAAATCAAGGTCAGATGTGTTTGAATACAATTTTCTTCAGATGACCTATGATTTCCATTACATCATCCTTTTGTGATTTCTTAAAGTTTTCAAGGCAAGCTTCGATTTGAGAGGCTGCAAGGTCAATGTCCTTCTTCAATTGACCCGTTGCATGAACATACGATCCTGATCCATCGGCAATGCCTTCCATCCTTTCGAAGATCTTGTGAAGCTCAGCACCAAAGGATTCAACAGAACTACCTAAGGTAAAGGATAGCATGTCCAGTCTCGAATTTAGTTCTTCCTTCAATTGATTAAAGTCTTCTTTTAATTTAGAAATTTCTTGAGATCTCTGGCTATCATACTCAGCAAAAAAACCTCTTAACTGATCAAGTTGTTCATCAGAGAATCTCCCAGAATTTGTTATAGGCTGATGTGGAGGTGAGGGAATAGAACTAGGTCCTGCCTCTGAAGGTCCAGCTGAAGAAGGTCCCGCAATAGATGGATCAGGGACATAAGGTCCCTCAGTGGATGGTCCCGGGATGTCTTCTATCTGGTTTCCTCTGTACTTTTTCTCTCTGCTCCTCTCTCTTCCTCCCTTCATCCAAACACCATTTACTTTCTTGAAGCCCATCCGATGAATAGTAGATATGCTATAATAATCAGTGTGTCTCAGTTTTCTTAATGGTTCATTTTCCATAATGAGCACACCTTGGCTTCTAAAGATTAGTGTCAGAATTATACCGTATGGCAGTGTTGATCTCTTCTTTGTAGCTGCCTCTGCCATGTATCCGATCATCATGCCAGCTAAATTGACTGGCCTTCCAGTTATAATGCAGTCCATCAACAGAACGTCTCGCTCCGAGACATACTCGAATCTCCCAATTTTTGGAAATAAGATTCTTCCACAGATATTATGAAGTAATCTGAGTTCTAGATTTAACTGATTTGCAAAGATTTCTTCAAACTCAGTCACATCTCTCCCTAGCATCCTTGTCAATGCCCCACTTCTATCCTCATGTTGATATTCCATCAATCCGATTATGGGCATTTCTAATAAGTTTCCAAGAATCTCCGAAGTAATAGTCACTCTTGTTCCTCTTACTATGCTTATTAATCCACCTTCTCCTCTGCTTAATCCGTTATAAAACTCTCTTACTAAAGCAGGATAAGTGGGTATATCAAGTGAGCAAATTTTTTCCCATCCCATTTCCTTCAAATTTCTTCCAATAGAGAACCCTTCCGATTCAAATAAATCAAAGTTTACTTTTCTCCCAGTGGTAATGGTCTTACCGGCTAAATGGTCAACCTTTGGTGAAGATGGTGAAGGAGGGGAATCCTCTTGAGTGGCCGAAGAGGAAGAAGGCGAGGGTTGCCTCCGAACAGTGCGTCTCTTCGTTGGAACGGATGCTCCACCGACGAATCCGCGCCTCTTAGGTGCCATTGAGAAGATTGGAAGATTAATCAAGGGTTTTGAGTAGATTTGGGGAAGTTGGAAAGGTTTTGGAGTTCTTTGGATAGGTTTAGGAGACGATTGGAATGATTGGGGGTCGACTCCGCCTTTTTATTTTTGACCTAGCTCGACTTAGAGTCGACTCCCGAAAACTGGGTGTCGGCTCCGAACCAGAAAATCTGTCAGCGCTCGTATTAGAGTCGGCTCCACAAAAGCCAGAGTCGGCTCTAATCACTTAGACAGAACATCAAAAACTCAGGTGTCGACTCCACAAACTGTCAGAGTCGACTCTAACAGTTTCAGAGATAAAAAATTAAGTTTCAAGAATTTGAAACTATTCAAATTAATCATCAAATTATAGATTAATGTTCTTTAGCAATTGGGGAAACAATGAATCAAGATCTAGATAGATTTCCTTATTGAAATATCAAGATTTTTCAAGAAAATGATGAAGTCTAGATAGATGTTCTTAAGAGTTTCAGAAAACTATTCCAAAGGATCACAAACTCCTAATTCTCCTCTAAGATAACAAAATCTCTCTTCACTTAAGGGTTTTGTTAATATATCTGCAAGTTGTTCTTCAGTATTCACATAATCAAGACAAATTTCATTATTGGCTACATGTTCTCTTATAAAGTGATATCTTATTTCAATATGCTTTGTTCTTGAATGTTGAATTGGATTCTTAGTTAGATTTATTGCACTTGTATTATCACATCTTATAGGTGTCTTATCAAGTGTGATACCATAGTCTTCAAGTTGTCTCTTAATCCATAGGATTTGAGCACAGCAACTTCCAGCTGCAACATATTCTGCTTCCGCAGTAGATAATGCAACCGAATTTGCTTTTTGCTAAACCATGAGATTAAGTTACTTCCTAAAAATTGGCATGCACCACTTGTGCTTTTTCTATCTAATTTGCATCCGGCATAATCAGAATCTGAGTATGCAATCAGATTTAATGTTGAGTCTCTAGAATACAATAAACCTACATTTTTTGTTCCACTTAAGTATCTTAGTATTCTTTTAACAGCTATTAAGTGTGATTCTTTAGGTTCTGATTGAAATCTAGCACATAAACATACAGAAAACATAATATCTGGTCTACTTGCGGTTAAATAAAGAAGGGATCCGATAATACCTCGATAATATTTTGATCAATCTTTTTACCTTCTTCATCTTTGTCCAGCTTGCATGAAGGACTCATTGGTGTTCCGAGGGGTTTAATTGATTCCATACCAAATTTCTTTAAAATTCTCTTTGTACTTTGTTTGGTTGATAAAGATACCCTCTTTGCTTTGTTTGATTTGGAGTCCAAGGAAGAAGTTGAGTTCTCCCATCATGCTCATCTCGAATTCTCCCTGCATCAACTTAGCAAATTCTTGACATAGAGAATCGTTAGTAGCACCAAAAATAATGTCATCAACGTATATTTGTACTACAAGTAAATCTTTACTTTTTCTTTTCAAAAATAATGTTTTATCAACATTTCCTCTTGTGAAATCATTTTCAATTAAAAATTTACTTAGTCTATCATACCAAGCTCTAGGTGCTTGTTTCAAACCATATAATGCCTTGTGTAATTTAAAAACGTGATTTGAAAATTCATGATCTTCAAAACCTGGTGGTTGTTCAACATAAACTTCTTCATTTATAAAACCATTTAAAAATGCGCTTTTAACATCCATTTGAAATAAGTTAAAATTCATATGACATGCAAATGCAAGTAAAAGTCTAATGGCTTCTAATCTAGCTACTGGTGCAAAGGTTTCATCAAAATCAATACCTTCTTCTTGATTATATCCTTTTGCAACCAATCTAGCTTTGTTTCTAATTACTATGCCATTTTCATCTTGTTTATTTCTATAAATCCATTTTGATCCTATTACTGAATGATTTTTAGGTCTTTCCACTAATGTCCATACATTATTTCTTGTAAATTGATTTAATTCTTCTTGCATTGCTAACATCCAATTATTATCTTTTTCAGCTTCTTCTATAGTTTTAGGTTCAATTTGTGATACAAATGCAAGATGATTACTAATATTTCTCATATATGATCTAGTTCTTATTCCTTGAGATGGATCACCTATAATCAATTCCTTGGGATGACTATGAGCATATCTCCAGTCTCTTGGAAGATCTATATCATTATGATCAATATTGACATCATCGTCCTTATGTGAATCATCATCTTTAGCTTCTTGCTCATGATCTGAAGATACTTCAATATTAAGTTTTTCAAGATCTTTTTCAATTATGTTTGTATCTTCCTCATCATCAAGCTTTTCAGAACTAGATGCTAAAGACTCATCGAAAACTATATGAATGGATTCTTCAACTACTAAGGTTTTCTTGTTAAATACTCTATAAGCTTTACTAGTTGTTGAATATCCTAAAAATATTCCTTCTTCAGATTTAGCATCAAATTTGCCTAAATTGTTTTTACCATTATTATGAATAAAACATTTACATCCAAATGCATGAAAGTATTTTATATTGGGTTTTCTTTCATTCCATAATTCATAAGGTGTTTTCTTTAAGATTGGTCTTATTAGGGCTCGATTTAAGATGTAGCATGCTGTGTTAATAGCTTCCGCCCAAAAGTACTTTGGTAGGTTACTTTCGCATAGCATGGTACGGGCCATGTCTTCTAGAGTCCTATTTTTCCTTTCAACTACACCATTTTGCTGTGGAGTCCTAGGGGCTGAAAAATTATGATTAATACCATTTTCAGTGCAAAAACTTTCAAATAAGTGATTTTCAAATTCTGTTCCATGATCACTTCTTAGAGATACTATGGTAGTGTTTTTCTCATTTGTGACTTTCTTGAAGAATTTCAGAAATATCGAGAAAGTCTCATCTTTGTGAGCTAAAAACATTACCCAAGTATATCTAGAATAATCATCTACAATCACTAGACCATATTTCTTTCCTCCTAGACTTGTGGTTCTAGTTGGTCCAAAAAGGTCCATGTGAAGTAGCTCTAATGCCCTAGATGTTGAAACAACATTTTTAGATTTGAAAGAACTTCTAGTTTGTTTTCCAAATTGACATGCATCACATATTTTGTTGTTTTCAAAAACTAGTTTAGGTAAGCCTTTAACTAAATCCATTTTAATTAATTTTGAAATAAGGTGTGTGCTTGCATGACCTAATCTACGATGCCACAACCAACTAATTTCATTTATGTTAGCATTGTCAGCAATTAAGCAATGATCACTCAAGGATAATTTTTCTAGATCAACCAAGTAAACATTGTCATGTCTATAACCAGTAAATACAATGCTATCATCAATAGAATTAGTTACAGTGCATATTGAAGATTTAAATGAAACATTAAAGTTTTTATCACATAACTGGCTTATACTAATTAGATTATGCTTCAAACCATCAACATAAAGTATATTATCAATAAATGTAGATGGAGTTATACGAACTTTACCAAGGCCCATAATTTGACCTTTACCATTATCGCCAAACGTAACAACTCCACCTTTCTTTTCTTCCAGGGTGATGAATTCATCTTTGTCACCCGTCATATGTCTTGAGCAGCCACTATCAAGGTACCACTTTTTCTTTGATCTTTTGGCTACAAGACATTCCTGCAACATAATTTAAACTTTATGTTTAGGTACCCAAGCTTTCTTGGGTCCTTCATGGTTAGTAGCAATAAAATTGTTCCTTTCGGAACCCAAATTTTCTTTCTTTAGAGTTTAATTTTTCATTATTACTTATTGTTTTGCACTCAAAAGATTTATGTCCTTTTTTATTACATTTAAAACAAGTAATATTACTTTGGTTAGCTTTTACAAAAATATTTTTCAATGATTTTTGTTTTCTTAATGTGTTATACCCTAAACCTGCTTTGTCAAAAACTGCTTTTTGACTATCTAAAATCATATTTAGTTTAGTTGAGCTTAGAGTAAATTTATCAACAATGTCTTTATACTTTTTAACATCTTTCTTTAGAAAATCATTTTCATTAGAGATTGATTCTTTTTCTTTAATTAGATTTTCATTTTCAGATTTAATCAAATCAATCTTATGAACACAATCATTCTTTTCATTAAAAAGTATTTCTTTTAAATCTTTAACTACTAGATTTAATTCATTTTTCTCTTTAATTAAATTTAAGTTTTTAGTTTTCAAAGATTTGTGTTTCTTTTTCAAAGCCTTGAAATCAATCATCAATTCATTGAATGCTTCAAACATTTCATCAAAAGTAAATTCATCATCGGGGGTTTCGGTGCTTACCTCTTCGTTGTCGTCCGCCATGAAGCAAACATTTGCAACTTCTTTTTGTTCTTCTTCTTCGGAAGAAGACTCTTCACTATCAGTCCAAGTTGCCATGTAGGCCTTTTTCTTTTTCTTATAGGCCTTCTTAAGTAAAGGACAGTCATATCTAAAATGCCCTGGCTTTTTACATTCATAACAACTAAGGGCTCTTTCTCTTTGTCCTTTTCCTTTTTCTTATCCTTTTCGTTTTCTCCTTCCATTTTTGATACAAATCTCTTCTTGTGGAAGGGCCTCCTTCTTTGCATAAACTTCTTGAATTTCCTTGCAAGGAGGGCTGTCTCATCATCATCATCCTCTTCATTACCGCTGCTGCTATCTTCAACTTTTGCAGCCTTGAGGGCGATGGTCTTCTTCTTTCTTGACTCATCCTCATTGACATGTTGTTTAACTTGAAGCTCATGAGTCATTAGCGAACCAAGAAGCTCTTCTAATGGTAGGATGTTCAGATCTTTGGCTTCTTGTATGGTTGTCACCTTGGCTTCCCAAGTCCTTGGAAGTGACCTAAGAATTTTGCGAACAAGCTCAGAGTTAGTATAAACTTTTCCAAGACTTTTCAAACCATTCACAATATCAGTGAATCTAGTGAACATGCATGTGATGGTTTCATTTTGTTCCATGGTAAATAATTCATATTTATGAACCAAAATATTTATCTTTGATTCTTTAACTTGGTTTGTTCCTTCATGTGTTATTTCCAACCTATCCCAAATTTCTTTTGCGGAATTACATGTTGAGATTCGGTTGAATTCATTAGAGTCTAAGGAACAATACAAAATGTTAATGGCTTTAGCATTTAATTGTGCCATTCTCCTATCATTATCATTCCAATCCCTTTCGGGCTTAGGAACAATAGTGCCATCTACTAAGTGTGTGGGTGTACTAGGTCCATTTATTATAACTCCCCACAATTCATAGTCAGAAGCTTGAATGAATATTCTCATTCTAGTTTTCCAATATGAATAGTTGGTTCCATTAAATAAAGGAGGTCTATTCGTAGAATGACCTTCAGCAAACATGAACCACTTTGTGTTGCCATAAGGATCTTTAGCCCTTGATCGTGAGATCAAATTCTAAATGAGCACTTGCTCTGATACCAATTGTTGGCCCAGATGGCAACCCAAGAGGGGGGGGGGGGAATTGGGTTCTTTAAAAAATTAGCCTTTTTAAAATAGTTTGCTTGAGATTAATGAAGGCAATGCAAGGTAACTATAAAGTGCAGTGAATAATATAGAGATAGAGAAAGAGATAATGGAACACGGCAAACACAAAAGATTTTATAGTGGTTCGGTGTATCCAACACCTACGTCCACTCCCAAGATTCACTTGGGTCCACACTATAATCACCCTAGATTACAGCAGAGTTATTTTACAAGCTCACAACTCGAACTTGTTGTTTTCCTGGGCGCACAACGAACCCAGCTGGTTTTCAAGGGCTTACCAGCACAAAAACCCTAACCTAAGCTTAACCAAGCTTGAACTGAAGTAAAACTACCTCCTCTAGTTCAATCCCCCAGATTGAACTAGGCACAAACAAAATAAGTATTATTTTGAAATACAAAGCTTCTCAATGAGCAAATATACAAATTAAGAATAACAAGGTTTAGAAAAGCCTGATTTGTAGATAGGTTGGCTTTTGAGCTTTTCTTCTTTCTTCTTCTTCTTGCTGGATTGAATCAAGCCTCAGCTCCGATTCTTCACAGTTGAAGCAGTTGAGAAGAGTTGAAAAGCAAGAAATGAATCTCCTTTCTTCAAGTTGGGAAATCCGCCAAGACTTTGATTTGAACGCTTTGGATTCCTCTTGAGCCTTTTGGAGTGGAGTGGATTTGAGCTAGAAGGTTTTTCCTCTTAAGATTCAAGCTCTCGGATTTTTGAAATGGGATTTGTCTATCTTAGATTTTCTCTCTTTTTCTTTCTATATTTTCGTTTTTCTTTTTGAACAATAGACTTCCCTTTTTATAGATTTCTTTCATACCATTTTTGGAAGAAAACTATCCGTTGGAGTGTACCTTGTATCAAAATATATCCGTTAGAAATAAGGTAAAATAGAAATATTACCATTGGAGCTGATCTGGCAACTTGATTTTTTGTTCCAAGTGGGTTGGAGTCGACTCTAACTTTTCTGGAGTCGGCTCTAGCTCGAGGCATCTCAGAACGGTATTTCTGGAGTCGTCTCTGGCTTTTCTGGGGTCGGCAAGTAACTTTTCCGGAGTCGACTCTAACTTACCCGGAGTCGACTCTAGGTTGGGGCCAGAAAAATCGACTTTCTGCTTCTTCTGTGAGAGTCGACTCTAACAGTCTCGGAGTCAACTCTAACGACCGTGCCAGTTCCGGAGTCGGCTCTGTGATTCTCGGAGTCGAATCTAATGTCTGCAATTCTTACCTAGACATTAGATTCGATCCAGAACACTATGTAACTCCTGATTTTGATCATTCAATAGTCTTATAATCTGAAACACTAAATCAAAATCATCAGAGCCTTCAAGAGTTATACTCAGATAGTTTGTTAATCATCAAAATCATCAATTGGGTCAACACTTCTCCACACCTCTTAGTGAAGAGCCACATTCCCTAGCCAAATCCACCTCCGACTAAGCCTTAACCATTTTGGCCTTAGTTGCCCAAGCCTTCACTTCCAATTCAATAATTTTAGCCTTTACCTTGTCTACCTTTGTTTCAAACCTTATTGCCCTAGCCTTGGCCTCCACCAACCTCACCAAAAGCTCCTTGGTCCTCTCCTCCATCCTCTTCATTTGTGCTGCCTTCTTGGCCCCTTCAACATGTGCATGAAGACCCTCAAACCTTTTTCTCAACTCATCAACCTCAAGTAAGGTTCAATTGAGGAAGCTCATACTTGATGGTATCTTTTAAGGAAACCTCTCATCCACTAAACAAACAACATGCAAGTGATGGAGATGATGTTTCTTAGCTTCCTATATGAGAAAACATAAAAATATGTACGGACTATTGGGAGTGTAGCTCTTTTAGTCATAGCACGGGCCATCACATTGTATTGAATAGATTCTATAAGGAAATCAAACAGGGTACTGACTAAGATCAAGGCTGAAGTGCCCAAGTAAGGAGATGGGTGCAAGATGGCTCGAGTTAGGGTTGAGTCTGCTAATGAAAGAGGAGACAACCGTAACGATCCGGATCTGCAAACCCATGAACCCATTTCGTGATATAAAAGTAAGACAGATAAGGTCCATACCAACTTGGGCTACCATAACCCAAAAAAAATTCAATTGGTACTTGGCCATCTTACTTAACTGGTTATAAATCATTCAACTCTTCCTTAATTACCTGATGTGAAACTAATTGGAAGGGGCATCACAATCTATCCTTCTTAAAGAAGTGATGTCCTCGTCGCCAGAGGCATATGATCACATCCACCAGGCAGGCAGAACTCTAGAGATGCCCCCTATAGGCTCAAGAGGTAACTCTCATCAATATAACACTTTGCCCTGTATGGTACTTAGCTCATGCATAGGTAAAACTCTAGAGGTGCTCCCCCCATAAGCTCAAAAGATGGCTCTCATCAATGTAGCACTTTGCCATGTATGGCACTTAGCTTCTGCACTTTTGGCTGGTGCGTGGCTCTATACCATATTGTAACGATTCGGACTCGTAAACCCACGAATCTGTTTCGTGACATGAAAGCAAGAAGGACAAGGCCAACACTAACTTGGGCCACCATAATCCAAAAAAAATCTAATTGGTACTTGATCATCTTACTTAACAGGTTATAAACCATTCAACCCTTTGTGGGACTACTTGGGAGGGGCATCACAACAACAGCCTACAAAAACCAAGCGAATCGAAGAAAGAGATAAAACTAGACCTCAGATGTTGAAGCAGGAGGTCCTATAGAAGCAAAGTTCATTGTTGCAAAAAGTAGAGATTATCCCATTATATGAAGCATCGCCTTTTAAAATGGTGAAGACATCGGGGTAAATAGTGTCTCACCTCTCCCAATTAGCTTCTCCTTGCTTGGCCTCCTCTGTTGTTTTCACTCAGTAATGCTTTGCTTGATCTACACTAAACAAAACCAAAGATGATTCATCCCCTAAAAAAAAGATCTAAAAAATCATCACCATAGCCAGACAAGGAAAATAACTAAACGAATGAAGACTACAGGCTTTTATCTCTGGATGGAACTTAATGATCGAAGAGCTCTTATCTATGGCTACAAGAAAGTAATGAAAAAGATACATGATATAAAGAAATTCAACGAAGGAGAAGTAGATGCACCTATGAAGTGCTGAATGAAGAAAGCCAAAGAAGCTAGAAAAATAAGACTAGATACAATGAAGTTACCAAGTGCAAGTACACCAAAAAGGCAACAACAAAGCTCAAACACTTGCTTTTAAAGACACAAGGAAGCTATTCCTTAGGAACCATCAAGTCCATACTAGATTTACAGGCATAACACATGTCCAACCCTCATGGGGCAAGAAAAGGATGCACGAAGGTTGAATCCATTAGAAAGCTAAGGGAGGTAACATGTGATCATTGCATTCAATGTGGCATGATCATCAAAACCAAAATTGAGGAAGCATCTTATTGATGCACTGCCTGTTCATTCGAGTAGCTTGGCAGTTGATCTCTTATCTTAATTGAACACCTAGGATGCCAACCTTTTAATACAAGAAAAAAAGCAAGTCTGATTGCTTAGAAGAACTCTATCTGATAAGAAAAAAGAAAATAAAAGCTTATAGAAGCCCTAGTGCCTGGAGCAAACTAAAATGCCTAGCTTGATTACAGAAGGGTCGGCACATTTCAAATGAATTGATGCTTAATTAAATCTATCCTCTCAATCGAGCAGACCACTTTAACTTTGGAAGTAGGAGGCTTGTAATAGAGCCAAAGCACATTAACATCTAATTGATGCCCAACTAAGTGATGTATAACCGTCCATCCATTAAAGCCTATAGCGACAAACAGCACCAAAAGGATGTGGCCCATAAAATTATTGGTTAAGTATACTCAACAAAACAACATGCGCAATATGATTAGACGTGTGCATATCTGACTATCAATTGCTTACAAAGTGCACCCCCATAGCAACTAGCGCAATCTCATCCAGATTCCATCATAATGAAGCACGATCATAATTTGGACAATCCCAACCTCCTGTCCTAAGACCATCTATAAGGAGATGTTCCATCCAAGGATAGGAGACTCCCTTTTCTTTCTCTTCTCTTTCACTTCTACTAATTAGCCTCGCAACATTCTATTCTCTCTAATTATCCTCAATTAATATGACTATAAGGTGTAACCTTGCCCTTTCTCGTTTCTCTTCACTAACTTAAGAATCGAAGAATGTTATTCGAACAGCCTGAAGCCTCCTTTATGATCATCTTATGTTATTACAGAAATTTTAACCCAAATATATAGCCTTCTCTTTCTAAGCTCATGTTTGCCTTTATTTTATGCTCATCCTCATCATCATCATTATAATTACTATCATCATCGTTATCACCACTGGAACTAGTCTCCTTGCTAAATCTCAACACCACAGGCGATAAAATCCGTCACATATGGTCTCCAATGGCTTTCTAAGCCAATCGCATTGACAGATATCTTAAAAAGATCTATTATGGACGGTCCTGATCGTCGGTGGAACACTGGGATTGCACTTTTGGTGCTCGCTGGATCTATGGCTGGCTCTTATGGTACCAATATCGGCACCCCATGCACCTTTAACGCAAACTAACGGCAACCACGTAGAAAAGGACAACAGGAACCGTTTGTAACACCAGGTTCAAGTCTACGTATCTAATCCGTTCAAACAAATATAACCCTTTTCCCGAACCTTCCTGGAACCTCCTACGCCCGCTCGATTCGCACCATCTGTGCAGACCACATTCCACGTTGCTGTGAAAGCTGCACGCCCACCAACTCACCATTTAGTAATTTCACGGCTTCCGCGCCGCCTCCCCGCGGCTATTTAGCGCCCCACAATCTCACTCCGCAATCCATCGCAATTCTCTCCGAGCTCATTCGAACAGCTCTCTAGTCTCTCCTCTCATTCCTCTTTCCGAGTTCTCTCTTCCTCCTCTCTTCCGCTCTTGTTCAAAACTTATGTTCCAGTTCCCAGCAATGGCGCCAAAGATCGGCAAGAAGGCAGCGGTAGTCGCCGCATTTGGAAAGACGACGGCTACGGCGGCTAGGAGAGCGTACGTGACGTTTCTCGCCGGCGACGGGGACTACTGGAAGGGCGTGGTGGGGCTGGCGAAGGGTCTAAGGAAGGTGAAATCAGCGTATCCGCTGGTCGTGGCGGTGCTGCCGGACGTGCCGGGGGACCACCGCCGGATTCTCCGCTCCCAGGGATGCCTCGTCCGCGAGATTGAGCCCGTCTACCCCCCGGAGAACCAGACCCAGTTCGCCATGGCCTACTACGTCATCAACTACTCCAAGCTCCGTATCTGGGAGGTAATCTCACAGCTCTTCTTCCCTCTAGTTTAAGGAATCTCAGTAGCCGTCTTATTCTGAATCTGGTACTGTTATCGTGGCGTGCAGTTTGTCGAGTACCAGAAGATGATATACCTGGACGCGGATATCCAAGTATACGATAACATCGACCACCTCTTCGATCTCCCAGACGGGCGATTCTATGCAGTGATGGATTGTTTCTGTGAGAAGACGTGGAGCCACACGCCACAGTACCAGATCGGATACTGCCAGCAGTGCCCGAATAAGGTATCCTGGTCGGAGGACAAGTTGGGACCGCCGCCGGCGCTCTACTTCAACGCCGGGATGTTCGTCCACGAACCCAGCCGCCGCACCGCCATGTCTCTCCTGAAGGCCCTCAAGTCCACTCCCCCTACTCCTTTCGCCGAACAGGTAAATCCTAGAGTACTTTTTCGCCTGTTTGACAAATTCCAGGGGTTTTTCTGGCAGTCGGTGCTAAAATTTATAGTTTTACTTACTTGGGTGTAGGACTTTCTGAACATGTTCTTTAAGGATATCTACACGCCGATCTCCGGGGTTTACAACCTGGTCCTCGCGATGCTGTGGAGGCATCCGGAGAACGTGGAGCTGTACAGGGTCAAGGTGGTCCACTACTGCGCTGCGGTACGTGCGATCGAGTCCTGGCCGTCTGATCTTGGTGGATCAAAATGGTTTGACGTTTCGAATTTCGTGCTGATGATGTGATTTTTTTTGGGGTGCAGGGCTCGAAGCCATGGAGGTTCACGGGAAAGGAGGCGAACATGGACCGGGAGGACATCAAGACGCTGGTGCAGAGGTGGTGGGATATATACGACGACGAGTCGTTGGACTACAAGGGGCCGGCGGCGGACGGAATCAAGAAGCCATTCCTGGCGGCCCTGCCCGAGACCGGCGAGGTGCATTACATCACCGCGCCCTCGGCCGCGTGATGTGGCGAGGCTGGAAGTGAATGGCATTTTCAGGCTCCTATATTATTTTTCCAGATTTATTCTTGTTGTTTCTTCTTCTTTTTTTTTTTTTTGGGAACATGGTGGATATATACGTGTAGTTGATTAAATACAATATGTTTGTATGAAATAGAAAATGACAAAAAAAGGTAAAAACTTTGATCTGTGTCATGGATGGACTGTCTAATATTCTGGCATTCATGAGACGGGAAGATCGAGAGCTTTGAAATCAATGCATCTCAATGAACGTCGATGATTTTCCTTGGGCCTGAAGCCATACGGTACGAGTAATGCTGGCAAATCTGGAGGAGTAATTATTATGGGATTCATGCCACTTCACCAGGAAGTCGTCAACGGGTTACTGTCGCTGAAACGCGCTTGTAACGGTAGTGATCCTCGTGCGACACGAGAGGAATGCGAGAGGTTGCGGCATAACATAATTCGTGGGGTCTCCGGGATCCATGATCGTCATACGTAACGCGATGGGTGCTGTTGAATACTTTAATCCCTCTTTTCCTCTTTCCCTCCGCAGCGTTTCTTCTTGCGTTTTCTTCTCAAACCATCTGAAATGACTGACCTTGACGTCCACAAACCCAGATGACGTCGTCTTAGGTGGTGGCAAGTGGCTTAATTTGGAGACGGTGCGAAGACTCAATTCATTCCACGGCCTTCCAGCCAAAACTGCTGCTCATTTAGGTGATGCTCTTCCTGCTTGCCGTTTATGTCATTTCTCTTGCATTTGTTTATGCCGGCTGGTGACTAGTTACTAAGAAAAGGAAAATTAAATGTATTTTTACTTTTCTGAAAGGTGCTTCCACTAATGGATCCTGATATGCATTTTAGAAGCACAAGTCAAGTAACAGAGCGGAAGGCATTTGCCATCCAAAGTGTGACATTATAGTCATATATGTTTTACCATCTTTAGTCATAATTTACTGATGGTCATTACAAACTTTTCTTAAAATTAGAATTAATTTTTAATTCTCACAATAGTAAGGATAAGTTTTATTTTGTTTTAACAAACTTAATCTTTTTTGTTGCCCAGATGTAGCAACCCAAGAGGGGATGAATTGAGTTTCTTAAAAATTAATTACTAGCGCAGATATATGCTTAATCAGCTAAAAAAATTAGTTTGCAGTGGTGTAGTGGAGTGCACGAAACAAAACTACATAGAAGAAGCAATCACAAACATAATAGGGTTTATAGTGGTTCGGTGCCAAACTCGGCTCATACGTCCACTCCACAAAAACCCTTTAGGAATTTCACTAATCGTATCACAACGATTACAACCCCTAGCCTTCCTATCTAGTCCTCTTGTTTCACGGCACAAGGCAGCCAAACCCCTAGCGTTCCCGGCTAGTCCTCTTGTTTCACGGCATAAGGCAACCAAACCCCTACCCTTACCGGCTAGTCCTCTTGTTTAACGGCACAAGGAAGCCAAACAACAATCTTAGGGTTATCTCTAACCCTATTACAAATGATTTCAGAATAGTTAACAAATAGCTCATAACTTGAGCAAATATTCTAAGAAAACTTTACAAATTTGAAGCAAATCTGCAGCAAAGAATGTGGATCTCCGAGGTAGCTGAGACTTTTGAATGCTTCACCGGATCTGGACGACTTGAGCAAGGATTGAGGTTTGACAACTTCACAGCACAAGAACTTGCTCTTCAACACTCCGAAAAATATGCAATAAACACTCTCTTTTGATTTCTTTCTTTCTCTTTTTCTTTTTCAGATTTTCAAAGATTCAACAAAAATCGTTAAGAATCGTCAAAGTGTTCCTCTGATCACATCTATTTAAACCAAAACAAAAATAATGTACGTTAGACACATTGGTAAATAGAGGAAATTAAAAACGGGAAGAAATATAACCGTTTGAATTTATTTCCCTAAACATTGATTGCATTTAATCCTTTGACAAAGAAAGATCTATGTCAAACACCAAAAGAAAATGTCAGTAACCATGAAAACGGAAATATAATTAAAAGAGAGAGAGCATCTAATATTTGAGGAAGGTGGTTGGCTGGACATAATTTCCAGCTAACTCTTTGAAGTCGTGCGACCATGGAAGAAAAGGGAGAAGAACTAGAGCTAGCTAAGCAAGCAAAGCTAGCTAAACATCCCAAGCTAGCTAGCTAGCAAACCAGGCTCCACGGCAAGAAGGAGTCAGCATAAAAGTGGAATAAAGTAGCTAGCAAATAAGCTAGCTCTTCCCAACATTCTCACAGCTAAACAATGCATTCAGGATAAAGTAGATAGCTTTAGAGCTAACTCAATGAAAAGGTTTCATGCATTAATAGAAAAGTAGTTAACTACTTGGCTAGCTAAGGCACAAACTAGTTAGCTCTTTAGCTAACTAGCCACATAAACAAGAACCCAACGTTTTCATGAACATAGAGCTTTTGAAAATTAGCTAGCTCTTTAGTTAGCTATCTTAAAAGTGCATGAGGCCAGGTTAAAAGTAGTTAGCTCTAGAGCTAACTCAATTCAAAATCATGCGTCCAGGGAATGAAAAGATTTGTTAAAGTAGTTAGCTTGTTAGCTAACTAGATAAAAAGCAAACTCATTCATGACAAAAGTAGCTAACTTGTTAGCTAACTCCATGCAAAAGTTTTATGCAATGTGGAGGGAGAAAAGAAAAAGTAGCTAGTTGTTAAGCTAACTACTTTCACAATTCATTCAGTCAAGAATAACAGGAGAACAATTTAGTTAGCTTGTTAGCTAACTTAGTTAAAGTTTCATGCAAACTGTCCAAGGGGAAGCTAGCTCGCCAGCTAGCTTGAATTAAACTCCATTCGGCCAAAGAAACCTGCAGGAAAAAAAAATAGTTAGCTTGTTGGGAATATCTAGCTAACTCAATGAACTAACCAGCTAGCTGCCCAGCTAGCTGAAACCAAGGAGTATTCGGCCAAGGCAAATTTCTGCAACAAATAAAATTTTACTTGATAAGACTCACCTGTACGTCACTTGTACATCCTTGCATTAATCTTAATTTTCCTAAGAAACATAGTCTTAATTGTTTTGTAATCATCAAAATCAATCTAGGGGCCAACAAACTCCCCCTTTTTGATGATGACAAAACCATTAAGCATACAAAAGAAAATATATAAAATTTTACCTTTTAATGTATATACTTTTCTTTTTACATGCTATTCTCTTCCTTGAATGTTCCATGAATATAATGTATGCTAATCTCTCCCATAAATATAAATGAAGTGTATGCTATTCTCTCCCCTTTTTGTCATTAATCAAAAACAGATGAAAGAATGTGCACAATTAAGCATTCATCAAGGCAAAGACATTAAGCATTCATAATGCATTAAAAACCATAAGTACATAATACAAACTATTAAGTTTATGGCTTGATCATACAAGATATAATTTCAACCATACACCAAAGATACATCAAAGTTCATCAAAGTTCATAATCTCAAATCATAAAAATAACATATATCAAGGTTCAAAATACGTCAAGGTCCAAATATATTAAAGTTCACAACAAAGTTTATATTATAAAAAAATTCTAATCTTCAATAGTAACAATAAGATACAAAAATATTAATCATTAATAACAATTATTTTCATAACTCAATTGATACCAATTTTTTAAAAAAACTTTGAATGTAGGATCAAAATATCACCTTTATATATATATATATATATATATATATATATATTGGAGCAAGATGGCAGTTTCATAGTTTGATATGCATTCAAATCATTGCCACATATAAGAGTTGATACCACATTCATATATTAAAGCACTTATAACATAAGATATTTGATATTTAATACATCATAGTGCTTAATGCATCAAAGTATCCAAATATTCAAGTAAGTTTCTTCTCCCCCTTACTAATTTAAAAATGTGTTGACATACAATATTAACAGATACCACATCAAATATTTGAGTTCAAATATGCTTACATTCTTCTCCTCCTTAATATTTCAAATTTGGTCTATATGTAATAAAAGTTTTATGCAAGAAATGATACCAATATCATATAATCAAAACATTTATAAATGTATCGTGCTAATCTCAATGTATATATGAAAAATACATAGGCATTCTATAACAATCACCACAATTCAATTTCACATTTCATATGATAAAATAAGATTTCTTACATAGGTGATATGCAAACAAGATATTATAATAAAATATGCATCACCTTTATTAAATCCTTTTCATTTCATGCATAGGCAATTTATTATAAGATATGATCAAGAAATGATACCACTAATAAAGTAGGCATTTAATAATTCAAGTCTTACAATAAAATCATATCAAGCAAGGAGTAAATAGATCAAGCTGATACTACTAGTTGCCGATATGGGCCTGCAACCCATATCACTCGATAAATGTACCGATACTTTAGATTTCTTCACGCCAAACTTCTTCAAAATTTTCTTAATGTACAAGGATTGGCTTATGAAAATCCTTTTCTTTGATTGCTTGATTTGAAGTCCGATAATTTTTTTTACCCATTATGCTCATCTCGAACTCTCCTTGTGGTTCATCATGTTGAATTTCTTCTTCATGTATCGCTTGTATCATTGAATGCAAGGTAAGCTTCTTGACTTGACTTTAATTTCATCTGTACCAATTAAAACCTTTCTCTTCCTTAATGGAAGATCATTAGATTCATCAAATATAACATGAATATAAGGTCTTATGTTTATTAAGATTTTTTAAAGTGCCAATTTTTTAAATTCTTTTCTATGATCACTTCTAATAGATAAAATAGGAAAACCTTTTTCATTTGAAATTCTTCTAAGGAGTTTTAGAAAAACTGAAGATGCTTCATTTTTGCTAACTAAGAATAAAACTTATGTAAATCGAGAAAATCATCAATAATCATGAATCCATATGCAAAAATTCTAAAAGATTAGAAGTCGAAATCATATTTTTAGACTTAAAAGAAATTCTTGTTAATTTTTCAAAAATTTGCATGTATCACAAATCTTATCTTTTTTGGAATTCAATTTTGGCAAACCTTTAACCAAATCATTTTTGAATAATTTAGAAAGCAAATCCATGCTGACATAAGCAAGTCTATGCCATAACTAGATTTACCAAATTTAGCATTCATGACAACTAGACATTAATAATCTGGTCATTAACAATATAAACATTACTATGCCTATGACTAATGGCTTTCATGCAGTCATCAACAGGATTTGTAATTATGCAAAGAGATTAAAGTTGTCAATTTCATTTCGTTTCGGCTGTTTCGGCCGAGACATTTTGTTTCGGTAGCTTATCCGAAAGATAAGTACTGCGTTTCATTTCGGAAGATTTTTCGGTCGTTTCGATGCGTTTCGGGTATTTCAGCCATTTTTGACCGTTTCGGTATGTTTCGGCCGTTTCAATAAAATATTTTGGAGACCAATTTATGAATTATTAAACCTTTCAGAACCATTTTAATAGATATATATATAACATCAAAAAAAATCCTAGTTACCCTATCCCTATTTTAAATATATATATATATATATATATATATATATATATATAATAATAATATTAATAATAATATATAAATTCTAGTTACCCTATCCCTACGGTCGCATCTCTTAAAAACTCAAACTCTTTATTTTTATATTGTTATTATTATTATGAAGAATATGAATTATGAATAAATTTTTCATTATATATATATATATATATATATATCAAACTCTTAAAGCTTAAACTCTTTATTTTTATGTTGTTATTATTATTTAAAAATATGAATATGAATAAATTTTTATTTTATATATATATATTCCGAAATGAAGCACTGAAACGGTCCGATACCGAAATATTTCGTTTCATAAGCTAAACCGAAACATAATCCGAAACAAAATTGACAACCTTGAAAGAGATGATTCAACAATAATTTTAAAACCTTTTCATAAAATTGACTAATGCTAGACAAGTTATGATTCAATCCATTTAAAATCAAGATCTTATTAACATAAGTAGAGGGAGTGATATCAATTTATCAATGCCAACAATTTTACCTTGGCCATTATTTCAAAGGTAACCACTCCTCCATCAATTGCATTCAAAGTGATGAATTCAGATTCATCACCATTAAGCACCCGCTATCCAAGTATCATTTTCTTTTTCCTCCACGGGTTGCAAGACACACCTGCATCCATAATATCAAGTCTTGCTTCTAGGTACCCAAGCTTTCTTGGGTCCTTTAGGGTTAGCTAAAATGGTTCCTTTTGAAACCCATATCCTTCTAACATTGTGTGTGACATATATATGCTTGTGTCCAGGTTTACCACACTTGAAACATGTAACTTCAGTAGAATTATTAGCATGAACATAAATATTTTTCAAGAACTTTTATCTTTTTAAAGGATTGTATCCTAGGCCAGCTTTGTTAAAATAGCTCTTTGATTTTCAAGAATCATGTTAAGTTTAGTAGAGCTCAAAGTAAACTTATCTACAATAGGTTTCAATCTATCTACTTCATTTTTCAAATTCATGTTTTCTTGTAATAAAACTTCATTTTCTTCTAATAGTTTATCCTTTTCTAAACTAAGATTTTGAACTTGGTTTTTCAAATCTTTATTTTTTAAACTGAGATTTGTGAAATCATCAATTAATTCATAAAATGCACCATGCAATTTATCAAATGTAAAATCATCTAACAAGTTGGGGTTTACCTCTTCATTGTTCGCCATAAGACAAAGATTTTCTTTTTTATTCTTCTCTTCTTCTTCAGAGCTTGATGCATCACTATCTCTCCATGTAGCTATCATAGCCTTCTTTTTAAATTTCTTGAGAGCTTTCTTCAGATATGGACAATCTGGCTTGTAGTGTCCCGGTTTATTGCATTCATACAAATTACTTCATATTCTTTTTCATTGCTTGGCTCTCCTTTCATTAATGCTCTCTTTCTTCCTTTAAATTTCTTTCTCATGAATTTCTTAAATTTTCTTGTAATGAGAGCTAGATCATTTTCCTCATCACTTTCACTTGAGGTGCTCTCATGTTCATCATTTAGGGCTACACTCTTTAGTCCCAATATTCTCTTGTTTTGGAATATTCTTCATCAAAATGTTATTGCTACTGAAGCTCATGAGTCATCAATGAACCAACTAATTCTTCAAGAGATAGTGTGTTGAGGTCCTTGGCTTCTTGAATTACAGTAACTTTGGCCTCCCAAGACCTAGGCAAGGATCTCAAAACTTTTTTAACAAGATCACCATTAGTATAAGATTTTTTAAGGCTTTTCAGCCCATTAATAATGTTAGTGAATCTTGTAAACATATCACCAATGCTTTCATATGATTCCATTTTAAACAATTCATATTCATGTACAAGCATATTTATTCTAGATTCTTTAACTTGATTGGTACCCTCATGGGTAACTTCAAGTCTATTCCAAATTTCCTTAGCAGATATGCATGTAGAAATACAATTAAATTCATTGGCATCTAAAGAACAATATAATACATTCATGGCTTTAGCATTCAGCTGAACCATCTTCTTATCATGCACATCCCATTCCGTTTCCAGTTTAGAAATATCAATACCATCAGATTAATTAGTGGGTGTGTGAGGTCCATTAACTATGATACTCCATAAATCATAATCAAGTGTTTGAATAAAAATTTTCATACGTGCTTTCCAATAAGTGTAATTTGTGCCATCAAATAGAGGTGGTCTATTAGTTGACTGTCCCTCAGTCAAAACTGAACCCATTTGGATTGCTAATGATCTTTGGCTCCAAGCTTGTTAAAGCAATAGAAATCAGGAGCACGCTGCTCTGATACCACTTGTTGTCCAGATGTAGCAATCCAAGAGGGGGTGAATTGGGTTTCTTAAAAATTAATTACTAGCGCAGATATGTGCTTAATCACTAGTTAAAAATAGTTTGCAGCGGTGTAGTAGAGTGCACGAAACAAAACTACACATAATAAGCAATCACAAACACAATAGGGTTTATAGTGGTTTGGTGCCAAACTCGGCTCCTACGTCCACTCCCCAAAAACCCTTTGGGAATTTCACTAATCGTATCACAACGATTACAACCCCTAGCCTTCCCGGCTAGTCCTCTTATTTTACGGCACAAGGCAGCCAAACCCCTAGCCTTCCCGGCTAGTCCTCTTGTTTCACGGCACAAGGCAACCAAACCCCTAGCCTTCCCGGCTAGTCCTCTTGTTTCACGGCACAAGGCAGCCAAACCCCTAGCCTTCCCGACTAGTCCTCTTGTTTAACGGCACAAGGAAGCCAAACAACAATCTTAGGGTTATCTCTAACCCTATTACAAATAATTTTAGAATAGTTAACAAATAGCTCCTAACTTGAGCAAATATTCAAAGAGAACTTTACAAATTTGAAGCAAATCTGCAGCAAAGAATGTGGATCTCCGAGGTAGCTAGACTTTTGAATGCTTCACCGGATCTGGACGACTTGAGCAAGGATTGAGGTTTGTCAACTTCACAGCACAAGAACTTGCTCTTCAACACTCCGAAAAATATGCAATGAACACTCTCTTTTGATTTCTTTCTTTCTCTTTTTCTTTTTCAGATTTTCAAAGATTCATCAATAAAATCGTGGTGTTCCTCTGATCACATCTATTTAAACCAAAACAAAAATAATGTCCGTTAGACACATTGGTAAATAGATGAAATTAAAAACGGAAAGAAATATAACCGTTTGAATTTATTTCCCTAAACATTGATTGCATTAATCCTTTGGCAAAGAAAGATCTCTGTCAAACACCAAAAGAAAATGTTAGTAACCATGAAAACAAAAATATAATTAAAAGAGAGAGAGAGAGAGAGCATTTAATATTTGAGGGAGGTGGTTGGCTGGACATAATTTCCAGCTAACTCCTTGAAGTCGTGCGGCCATGGAAGAAAAGGGAGAAGAGCTAGAGCTAGCTAAGCAAGCAAAGCTAGCTAAACATCCCAAGCTAGCTAGCTAGCAAACCAAGCTCCACGGTAAGAAGGAATCAGCCTAAAAAGTGGAATAAAGTAACTAGCAAATAAGCTAGCTCTTCCCAACATTCTCACGGCTAAACAATGCATTCAGGATAAAGTAGTTAGATTTAGAGCTAACTCAATGAAAAGGTTTCATGCATTAATAGAAAAGTAGTTAACTACTTGGCTAGCTAAAGCACAAACTAGTTAGCTCTTTAGCTAGCCACATAAACAGAACCCAACGTTTTCATGAACAGAGAGCTTTTAAAAATTAGCTAGCTCTTTAGTTAGCTATCTTAAAAGTGCATGAGGCCAGTTAAAAGTAGTTAGCTCTAGAGCTAACTCAATTCAAAATCATGTGCCCAGGGAATGAAAAGATTTGTTAAAGTAGTTAGCTTGTTAGCTAACTAGATAAAAAGCAAACTCATTAATGACAAAAGTAGCTAACTTGTTAGCTAACTCCATGCAAAAGTTTCATGCAACGTGGAGGGAGAAAAGAAAAAGTAGCTAGTTGTTAACTAACTGCTTTCACAATTCATTCGGCCAAGAGTAACAGGTGAACAATCTAGTTAGCTTGTTAGCTAACTTAGTTAAAGTTTCATGCAAATCGTCCAAGGGGAAGCTAGCTCGCCAGCTAGCTTGAATTGAACTCCATTCGGCCAAAGAAACCTGCAGGAAAAAAAAATAGTTAGCTTGTTGGGAATATCTAGCTAACTCAATAAACTAACCAGCTAACTGCCCAGCTAGCTGAACCAAGGAGTATTCGACCAAGGCAAATTTCTGCAACAAATAAAATTTTACTTGATAAGGCTCACCTGTACGTCACTTGTATATCCTTGTATTAATCTTAATTTTCTAATAAACATCTTAATTATTTTGTAATCATCAAAATCAATTAGGGGCCAACATTTTTTTCGATAATAAATTAAGGAGGCTTATGATCTCAAATTACTACATCCTAAACATCAGCCAATGCTAACCGGCAAAGATCAATAGGCATATTGGACAATTAGCTTCGGCATTTATCTTGTTATACTGCTTAATTAGTTGACAATCATTTGGTTTGCTTCTCAATAAAAATGGACACACTAAACCCGAGGCATTGAGGATAAGGTGAACAGAGGATGTTGGCGCTCTAAATAACTTTGCAATTAAAAGATTACTATAGCTGAGTCTTCTGTCAAAGTTGGTCTTTGTAATTTGAAATCTCTAAGTAGCCTCTCTTATACAATATTATGCTCTCATTAACTCAGCAAACAGTATTGATTGAAAAGATAGAAAGAACGAGAGCATAAAAGATTTTTCCTTTTGTGATCTTGAATTACTACACCCATGCTAGCCCTATCTTAATTAATTGATCTATCAAAGTTTATTTTTAAAACTCCAGTTGAGAAAGCATCCAAGACATATATGAGAAAGCATCCAAGACACATATTTTAAAGAATTCACATTAGATTGTGAAAAGGTACCTCACAAACTAAAGTTTATAAGCTGACCGGCCTTTTTTAATGGTATCAATTCTGATGTATTCTTCACAGCTTATCTAATCATCCAAGTAGAATCAAATGCTCCCTTTGAAAATAGCATTCATTCTTTGCAATTATCCACCATAAAGTATGACATACAGGGATTGTGTTTGCTGCAAATCTTCGTTGCATGGTTTTTATAAAAGGAGATCCCATAATTATTGGAAAGAGAGGAGCTATTAAGGCCATTATGTTGTTGTAGATGTTGCCAGAAATATGAACCCTTAACATTGGAAGAAGAGATGGTTCGAAGCTTCAATATGCTCCAATATTCTCTGCATACCTTTAATAGTAGGAAGATAGTTAAACTTTGATAGGCAAGGACTAAACAAGTAAGCCCATTATGCCATAACTTCCTAACCAACTACAATACTCATTGCTAAAGTGTCAAACTTTAACCTTTAGTGATAAAGTTTAGTTATTAATCCTATCAAACTTACGATGACAAATATGAATAGGGTTAATCAAGGATAAGCTCTTAATTTATTGTTATTTTTAATACATTTTTTAATATTATTACTTATTTTAATTAATGTTGCTTGAACCTTGGGCTGATGTGTTTGATTTATATATCTCAACTCAACTCAACTCAACTCATCTCAGCCTTTTTTCAACTACATGGGGTCGACTATTAACGGAGACGTCTTAGCTCTTGCATAGTTTAATTTAGTATATCATTTTAAGGAATCTGACGGAGTTTTGCGCTAGCTGTCAGCTATCTAACGCAACCTTTCTTTACCTAGGCTTGGGATCAGCTTTGGCCGAAGTCATTAACATTAAAAATATGATGTTTTATAAATTTTTTTAATATCAATTTGATAAAAAATTTTAACCAAATAATGATCCATTTATCTAATACTTGCTCTCTAGGTTTAGCTTGGTGTATCATGCACGTCAAAGACCTCTCTCTCTCTCTCTCTCTCTCTCTCTCTCTCTATAGATTCTTGAAGTATAAGGTTTTTGAGGTTTAGAGTTATAGCATCCCTTCTAAAATCAATTGTTTACATTTTAGAGTAGAGATATGACCATTATATTATTTAATCATCCTTCTTTTAATTGACTTAATTTAATAGACTTAGTAACAAATATTTTAGAGAAGTTTTTTTTATTTGATATCAGCTTATGCTCTTTATTTTCGAGTATGTTTCTATAATTTACTTTTTTTTTTACTGAATAGCCCATTTGGTGACTAAAATTACATGACTCAACTCCTAGTGGATAGAGGTTCCAACTGCTTTAACTAGTCTTGATCAAAAGGTTTCTTCTGCTTATATTTTGGATTTATTTTTAACCACTAGTTTCTTGACCGAAAAGTTTTCGGCGATTGTATTTCGATCTATCTCTGTCAAAATATATTACTTGTAGAAGCAACACTTTTGACTTCCTTTGCATTAGTTGATCCACTGATTTCCAATAATCTCATCCAATCCACATCAATTTCAATTACTTTAGGCTGAAGAAATAAAAAATGGCAACAATATTATTTTATTCTTATTTTATTCCAATCCAATTTTCAAGTTGATTAGGATGTATATATATATATTATTTCCTCCCTTGGATCCAGCTACTCCTGGTTGTCCTAAGAACAGTGACAACCGTACGGCTCGCCCAAGATGGTGAGACGCGTCCGAATCGCCTGGGCTCCGTGAGGTTATCAGCCGCTCGCTCGGCGCGTGTGAAACGGAAAGGTTCATCGGCCCGACATCACGCGGCAACTCCGAAGGAACACGACACGCGCCTTCCTTCGCGACGTGCTCTCCTCCGCATCGTACGCGTCTCTCCAATCTTGGCGACAGCAAAAGATCAAAAGTGCACCCAAAAAAGGAAAAAAAAAAATTTATGGCTCTTTCCCCGCTTGTACTGTCGCACCACCCCTGGGCGCCACACGCTCTCTTGGTCGGTCGGGTTTTATGGTAAGAAATTGCGGTATCGCAACCTTGGCGGGACCTGATACGTCGGCCTGCGGTCGACTCCGAATCCAGCTTTGGATTGCGACGTTAGCATGCAAGGTCGGCGGAAATTTTTAAGCGGATAAGATCATCGAGATAGAGAATGGAACGTTATCCGCTCGTAGAAGGAACCAAAGAAGAAAAAGCATTATCCTCTGCCTGGCTGCTCATTCCAATTGATACCAGTTCTCGCACCTCAGTCAAAATTTTATCTTGCCCGAAGATTAGGTATAGGGATGGCAACGGTCCGCAGCAGCTCCTATCAGTCCCATTTCCATTGAAAACAATCTTTTATTTTTTGCTCCATTAAATTGTTATAGTTAATAAAATAAAAATAAAAATATTCAACCATATAAGCGGATACCACTAAATATCGATTTAATTATTTATATAAAAATAAAATTATTTTATTAAATTTATAAATTACTAAAAAATTAAAAAATACTAACGAACGAAAGATTGATTTGTTAGGATTTTAACTTTGAAGTTCAGAATGGTTGTATTATTGATGTTGGATCACCAGATTACTCTATTGTTATGAGATTTCTTTCAGGAAGAAGAAAAAGTCCCCCTTCTGCCTCATCCTTCTTCCTTTTTATCCTTTTTTTTATTTATTATTATATATTTTTTTTGCTACGTGGTCATTCAGGAATAATTAATAATAAGGGTATTAAGAAACTTGCTCATGAAGATAGGGATTTTCATGATGACCTTGATTATCTCAAGGGAATGTCAGGGTCAGTGGGGATGTCAGAGTCAGAGAAAGGTATCTGGCTCTAAAATAGAAGTTCAGTGTCCTTTTTCTAGATAAACGGCGGTATTTCAGTGCTTGTCTTATTCGAATCATTTAAAGCGTTATGATGTTTAGCATTTCTCGATTTGAGGGCCCTCCAGGATTGGGGACCGTCCAAAGCTGGGGGCCGCCTAGACTCTGGGGGCCGCCCAGGACTGGGGGCCGCCCAGACTCTAAGGGCCGCCCAGAACCGGGGGCCGCCCAGACTCTGGGGGCCGCCCAGGACTGGGGGCCGCCCAGGGCTGGGGGCCGCCTAGACTCTAGGGGCCGCCCAGGACTGGGGCCGCCCAGACCTAAGGGCCGCCCAGAACCGGGGGCTGCCCAGACTCTGGGGGCCGCCCAGGACTGGGGGCCGCCCAGACTCTGGGGGCCGCGCAGGACTGGGGGCCGCCTAGAGCTGGGGACCGCCCAGGACTGGGGGCCGCCCAGACTCTGGGGGCCGCGCAGGACTGGGGGCCGCCTAGACTCTGGGGACCGCCCAGGACTGGGGGCCGCCTAGAGCTGGGGGCCGCCTAGACTCTGGGGGCCGCCCAGACTCTGGGGACCGCCCAGGACTGGGGGCCATCCCGACTCTGGGGGCCGCCTAGGACTGGGGGCCGCCCAGACTCTGGGGACCGCCCAGGACTGGGGGCCGCCCATACTTGGGGACCACCCAGGACTGGGGGCTGCCTAGAGCTGGGGGCCGCCTAGACTCTGGGGGCCGACTAATCTATTTTTTAACTGTTTTATTTATCATCCATATCATATGCCCCCTCGCCCATCTTCCTTGTATTAAAGTGTGTTGCGCACGTGCAAGGGAGAAGGGCGGAAAAATTCGAATTTTAAAATGTCTAGTACATGATAAGCGACATTTCGAAAAGGGAAAAAAGGAGGGGAGGCGCATATCTCTAAGAGGATAGCGTCTTTTTGTTTGTCCGGCTCCACTGATGGACTACCACGTGCCCTTGCGGTGCTCGAGGCGTTGCTTCTGATATATATATATATATATATATATATATATATATATATATATATAGGAGCCATCCCTTTTCCTTAATCTTTAACCTCATATATCCTCCTGCGTTTTTATCTCTTCAAGCCCAGGTCAGTCGATTCCTTCCTCTCCCCTTTCTCTATTTATGGATTCCTTCGTAGATAGGAAGGGTAAGGGCCCCATGGTAGAGCCCTCCCGGGAGGAGATTCTTCAAGCACGTCGACAGGCTCTGGGCGGGGTAGTCATCCGTGGGGACCAACCCGTTGCTCGGTCCATACAGCCCGTGTCTAGGTTGTTAACTCAGTCCCCTAGGGTTTCCTCTTCGTCTACCAGTCGTGAGGCAGGACCTCCCGCGGTTGTTTCTAAATTAGCTAAACCGGCGGACGTCGCCTCTGTTATATCCTCTCAGGATCTTAGGAACCTTAGGGCTCAGTTCGGAATCCCTGATAATATCCGGCTCTCCGTTCCCCTTCCCGAGGATAGGGTCACTCTAGCGCGACCAGGTAAGGTCGCTTTGTATGAAGAGTTTTTTAAGGGGGGTCTACGACTGCCCTTACATCCTTTCTTTGTAAACCTATTGAACCGATATCGCCTTATCCCTGCACAGCTCACTCCGAATTCTATTCGTATTATATTTTCATTTCTAGTGCTTTGTTCTTTTCATGGAGCTTCCGCTCGACTTTCTTTATTTAGAACGCTATATAGGATTCGAAACCCAGTCAGGGATGGGTGTTGGAGTTTCGCATCGAGGCCTAAAAGGGTTCTTAGGCTTAATCTCCCTTCTAAAATTAAAGGGTGGAAATCTCGATTTTTCTATGCACATCTGGAGGGGTTAAGTGTAGATTGGGGTATCCCGGATACCAGTTCTAACCAAAATGCGAGTGTTGACGAGAGGGACCGTGAGCTTTTCAACACTCTAATCTCTACCATCATACCCCCCAGTAGAGAATTGTTATCGGAGGATAATCTCCGGGAGATTGCGTCCATGCCGGTGTCGCTGGCTGCAGCGCCCGGTGAGCCTCAAAGAATTCATCTCTCCCCTTTCCTCCTCTTTATATTCTTAGCTAACATATTTGGTGTCTTTTTTAGCTAACCCTATGTTCACTATTTTGCAGCAATGAAGTTTTCTCGAGAGTTTTTGGTATCAAACCTTCGAAAGAGAGAAAGGGGCGAGCGTGGTGCGGCAGGAAACGAACCTAAAAAGCCCCGTCCGTCAGGATCAGATGGTCAGGCTCAGCCTCCGTCGGCGATTCCTGAAGCAACCTGATAGAAGATAGCGAAGGAGAGACGAGTCCTCCCACGGGGATCCCGATAGGAGATCCTATCGAGAGGGAGCTTCCGGAGGTCACTCTATCCCCCAATAAGGGCGCTGGGGGATCTGTAGAGAGTGTGGAAGCAGTCGACGTCGATTTGCCAGGTCCTTCGTTGTCAAAGGAAGTGGGCGCTCCTGCTCCCGCTTCTTCGGATGCTTTAGGAAATCTATCTCCGCCTCCTCAACCGCCTAATCAGGGTGCTGGGTACAAAGTTGTCTGTCGGAGACAATTCTTAAACTTGCGATTCTGTCTAGGTTCCAGGACAAAATGAGGAAGGTAACACAAGAAGAGTCCTTTGACACCATGTTCACAGCTGCGCTTCAGGTAAGGTTTTGACCTTTTCCTTTATGTAGTTATCGAATTCAGGTATTTAACGAATGTATTTGCAGATGTCTAATGGCCTTTTGTACTGCGCGAAGACTTAAATAAGGCCAAGTCTCGGAGTGTGAGCTTAGAGAAAGAATTGGTGGAGACGAAGGCTCGAGAATCAAAAGCATTACACGATCTTCGGGTTATTCGGGAAGATTATCGGTCCTGGCGGGGGAAGGCGGAAATGGAGCTGCAGAGCCTAGATGCCCAGTTGTCTGAGGTTCGGGCGAAGTTGTTGCCAACGGAAGAGAGGTTAAAAGAGACTACTCTTAGGTTAGAACACACTGAGAATCGAGCTGATAACGCGGAAGCTACAGCTCGTGATGCTACAGAGAAGTTGGTTCTAGCCGAGAAAGACGCCAAGAACTCTCTCGACAAAGTTGCAACAGTGATGAAGGAGGCCCGGGAAAAGATAGCTACTGTCGAAGCCGAGGCCCGGAAAAGATAGCTGTGGCTGAAGCCAAAGCTCAGGAGAAGGTGGCCACGGCCGAAGCCAAGGTTCGGGATGCTATTAAGGAGTACAAGGGCTCCCCGGATTTCGAATCGGAGTTCCAGGAGGCTGCCCTAGATGCCTTTGCTCAAGGCTTTGAGATGTGTAAACGGAGGCTAGCCCGACACTTCAACTTAAAGAACCTTGAACGCTTTCGACCTGTGGACGACGAAGACATTCCTGACGTAGAGGTCGAAGACGTGGCGGGTAGGGTGGCGGTGACCAAGGATCCTGCAGCAGAAACGTCTCTCACTGAGGAGCCGGCCTCCGATTCCAACATAGAAAAGGATCATTCAGGGAATTGATTGAGGATGTCCAGATTTATTTTGACTTTGATTTTTGTTTTTCTATTCGTGACTTGGTCCTTTTAAAGGACCTCTTTTTGTAACGAATATCTTTTTGAGGAGACTTTATAAAGTTTTTCTAGCAGATTAGCTTTAAATGAGCAGATGCTATCCTTTATTCATTTGGTATTACTTAATATTTTATCTGCTTACGGATTATGAAATCCGTCCACGAACCGGCAGGAAATCATAGTCTCGGGTCGTTTTCCGGTGTGTTGTATTAAGACGTAAGTCCTAGAATGTTGTTAAGGCAGCTTAGGGACCCCCGTAGGGAAGTTAATCCGGGTTCCAGGAGCATGAAGCTCTTGGGATCGTGGGGCCACTTAGTATTTATCGTGGTTTGGGGCCGCTTGGGTCGCGGGCTTGAACCTCCTCAGGGGCAAGTCATGCCGGCCTGGGGGTGTCCTTTGGACTGTAGGGCCGCCGAGCCGCCTATCGTGGTTCGGGGCTGCTTGAGTCACGGACTTGAACCTCTTCAGGGGCAAGTCATGCCGGCCTGGGGTGTCCTTTGGACTGTAGGGCCGCCGAGCCGCCTATTGTGGTTCGGGGCCGCTTGGTCACGGACTTGAACCTCCTCAGGGGCAAGTCATGCCGGCCTGGGGGTGTCCTTTGGACTGTAGGGCCGCCGAGCCGCCTATCGTGGTTCGGGGCCGCTTGAGTCACGGACTTGAACCTCCTCAGGGGCAAGTCATGCCGGCCTGGGGGTGTCCTTTGGACTGTAGGGCCGCCGAGCCGCCTATCGTGGTTCGGGGCCGCTTGAGTCACGGACTTGAACCTCCTCAGGGGCAAGTCATGCCGGCCTGGGGGTGTCCTTTGGACTGTAGGGCCGCCGAGCCGCTATCGTGGTTTGGGGCCGCTTGAGTCACGGACTTGAACCTCCTCAGGGGCAAGTCATGCCGGCCTGGGGGTCCTTTGGACTGTAGGGCCGCCGAGCCGCCTATCGTGTTTCGGGGCCGCTTGAGTCACGGACTTGAACCTCCTCAGGGGCAAGTCATGCCGGCCTGGGGGTGTCCTTTGGACTGTAGGCCGCCGAGCCTCCTATCGTGTTTCGGGGCCGCTTGAGTCATCCTGAAGAATTATCCAAAAATATATGTTCAAAGGTGCAGGCTCATTTAATATTTGGATAAATACATTACATTACTGGTAGTATAATCGGAGATTGTCTGCATTCCACGTTCGGGGGATTAGTTGTCCATTTAGGTCTTCAAGCTGGTATGCTCCACGGTGAAGAACTTCTCTTATCCGATAGGGCCCTTCCCAGTTCGGAGATAATTTGCCCCCTTCTGTTGGTTTGGATATCGAAGCTTTCCTTAGAACTAAATCTCTCTGACGGAAATTCTTCGAGCGGACATGGGTATTATAATACCTCGCTACCTGCTGCTGGTATGCCGCCATCTTAATTCGAGCCCGATCTCTTGCTTCATCAATGAGGTCAAGATTGGCCCTTAAATTGGGGAGGTTGTCCGCTTCGTTATATGCTTCCACTCGGCCACTTGGTAAGCCAATTTCGACGGGAATAACAGCTTCGGAACCAAAAACCAGGTTGAATGGCGTTTCTCCTATCGGTGTTCTGGGTGTTGTATGGTATGCCCAGAGTACACTTGGGAGCTCTTCTACCCACCTTCCTTTGGATGTATCCAGTCTGGTCCTTAGTCCCCGTAATATCATGCGATTTGTAACCTCGGCCTCTCCATTAGATTGCGGATGGCCGACGGAGGTGAATCGTTGCAGGATGCCGAGATCAGTGCAGAAAGTCCGGAAGGCGTTGTTGTCAAACTGTCGGCCATTGTCAGTGATGAGGGTGTGTGGTATACCGTATCGACAAATAATGGCTTTCCAGAAAAAGGTTTTAACCTTAGCTTCAGTAATTTTGGTGAGTGCTTTAGCTTCAACCCATTTAGTAAAATAATCGACGGCTACTAGTAGGAATTTGCGCTGTCCTGATGCCGGAGGGAAAGGGCCGAGGATGTCCATGCCCCACTGAGCGAAGGACCAAGGAGCAGAAAGAGAATTTAACTGAGAAGATGGTTGCCGCTCAATGTAGGCGTACCATTGGCATCGATCACATCTTTTCACTAGCTCGGTTGCATCTTCTTGCATGGTGAGCCAGTAATATCCTTGTCGGAGGGCCTTGCGTGCTAAAGATCGGCCTCCGGAGTGATTCCCACAGATGCCCTCATGAATTTCTCTAAGGATGTAATCCGCATCCACCGAATTAACACATTTAAGGAGGGGCTGAGAGAAAGATTTCTTGTAAAGTTGGCCTTCTAGTAGCACAAATTTAGAAGCTCTCCGCTTAAGCAGCTTAGCTTCTTCACGACCAACCGGGAGAACGCCGTCTTTCAGATATCGGATATAAGATTCCATCCAGGTCCCTTCTTGGATAATGGGCAAAGCTTCTTCAACAGCTTCAATGCTAGGTGTTTCCAGATATTCAATGTAGGTTTTGCCCATGGCACTATCGACCGAGGTAGCTAGTCGGGCTAGCATATCGGCTCTGGCATTTTCACCTCTGGGTATATAACTGATGGCGAAGTGATCCAATAAAGGAATTAGTAGTCTGACCTTGTTCAGATATTGGAACATAACAGGGTCCCGAGCTTCATATTCCCCTGCCACTTGGGCGGAAATAAGCTGTGAGTCAGTGAAAACCCGGAGATTCTTGATCCCCATCCCATGTGCCAGTTTGATTCCGGTCAGTAAAGCCTCATATTCAGCTTGGTTATTGGTGGCTTCAAAGAGGAAACGAAGAGCATATTCTAGTACAGCGCCTTCTGGGCTAGAAAGAATGAGGCCAGCTCCGCTGCCCTGTGAGTTAGAGGCTCCATCGACGTGGAGGACCCATGCTTCATGATCCTCCTCCTCAGCATCTAAAAGGATCCGGGGGGTTTCTTCTTGATATGGCTCAGACCAGGTGCATTCTACTAGGAAATCAGCCAAGACCTGGGATTTCAAAGATGCTCTGGGTTGAAATGATAAGTCGAATTCCCCCAGTTTGATGGCCCACTTGGCTAACCGGCCAGAAGTGTCTGGTCGTGATAAAATAGCTCTGAGAGGTTGATCAGTGAGGACGACTATGGGATGGGCTTGGAAGTAGGGTCTGAGTCGTCGAGCGGAAACGAATAAAGCGAAGATGACTTTCTCCGCTTTGGAATATCTCTCTTCCGCACCATGAAGTACCTTGCTGGTATAATATACAGGTCATTGAACGGCATGGTCGCCGACACGCACCAGAACGGAACTAACGGCTTCCGAAGAAGCCGCCAGATAAAGGAAGAGCTTCTCTCCTTCCTCCGGCTTGGATAACAGAGGCGGTGTGGATAAGAACTCCTTAAGTTCTTCAAAAGCTTGTTGACAGTCATCTGTCCACTCGAAGCCATCTGCTTTACGCAAGACCTTGAAGAAAGGTAAACATCTTTCAGCTGATCTGGACAGAAATCGGCTTAATGCTGCTATCCTCCCGGTGAGTTGCTGCACCTCCTTCTTACACATAGGCCGTCTCATATTGAGAATGGCTTGAATTTTCTCTGGGTTTGCTTCAATCCCTCGCCGGGTAACTAAGAAACCCAAGAATTTCCCTGCTATAACTCCGAATGCACATTTGCGGGGGTTGAGCTTTATTCTATGGAGCCGGAGGTTGTGGAAAGTTTCTTGCAGGTCGGCGACATGGTCGGTGGCACAGGTGCTTTTTGTCAACATATCATCTACATATACCTCCATGTTGGCCGAGCTGGTTTTTAAAAACTTTGTTCATCAGCCTCTGATAGGTAGCTCCTGCGTTCTTCAACCCGAAGGGCATTACTTTATAACAATAAATGCCCTCTCGGTAATAAAAGAAGTATGCTCTTCATCTGAGGGGTCCAATTTTATCTGATTATACCCTGAGAAGGCATCCATGAAACTAAGAAGTTCATGACCGGAAGTCGAATCTACTAACTGGTCGATCCGGGGCAATGGAAAACTGTCCTTAGGACAAGCTCTGTTTAAATCTGTGTAGTCGATGCATATCCTCCATCCTCCGCTGGCTTTCCGGACCATTACCACATTGGCTAGCCAATCAGGATATCGCGTTTCTCGAATATGACCGGCCATGAGCAATTTGTCAACCTCCTCGTCAATGACCTTGTGCCGCTCAGGAGCAAAACTCCTCTTCTTCTGGCGGACAGGGCGGCAGCTTGGGTTAATATTGAGCTGATGAGTAATTACCTCCGAGGAATTCCGACCATATCCATTATTTTCCAGGCAAAGACATCCACATTCATTGATAAGAAGGCTAGGAGTTGATCCCGGACATCAGGGAGAAGGAGCTCACCGATCCGCACGATTTTAGTGGGATCATCTCCCAGGGGGTAAGATATCAGAAGCTCCGCTGGCTCTCCTCTCTGCTCAACTTCCCTGGGGTCAAATGACTCGGCAACCGGAGGAATATCAGCCATCTGGGGACTAGGGGCTAAATGATAGCAAGGTCTGACCGAGTCTACCTCTCCGTGCATCACACCGACTCCTTGCTTGGTAGGGAACTGCACCAATAAGCGCTTAGTAGATATAATTGCATCTAACATATTCAAGCCGGGACGGCCAAGAATGGCGTTGTAAGCCAGGGGGACCCGAACTACCAGAAAATCCATCATAACCGTGCTTTGACACGGTGGCGATCCTGCCGTAGTTGGTAAAGTAATCTCGCCCTCCACCCAGATGGAGTCTCCAGTGAAACCAACTAGAGGGACGGCTACGGGCCAAAGAGAATCCAGAGATAAACTCATCCGAAGAAATGCATCATAAGTAAGCACATTAGCGGAGCTCCCACTGTCTATTAAGATTCTTTTTACAGGATGTCTAGCGATCGTCATTGAAACGACGACGCTATCATCTTTTACAATATTACTCCCCGCTATATTTCCCCCAGGAGGGATTACATCATCTAATCCTTCGACTCCCCTTAGTCTCTTGGAAGATGAGGCCTTTCCGTGGGAAATCATGCCCACCATCTTTTCTGTTGGGGTGTTGTCAATGCTAGCTTGAGCAGGAGGAGGTCCCATCAAAGCTGGTATGGGAGGAGCCTCTTTTTTCTGGATGTATTGCCCAAGGTATCCTCTCTGAATTAGCTCTTCGATGGCCTGCTTCAAGTTCAGACATTCTTCAGTATCGTGGCCATAATCCCTATGGAAACGGCAATAGCGACTTCTGTCGCGGACAGTGCCCTTCTTCAACGGGGCGGACGCCGTAAATAAGGCTCGTTTTCAATCTCCATGAGGATGTGACTCCGGGGGGCCAAGAGAGGTGTAAGATGGTCCTCTCTGGGAGTCTGGTTCTTGCGGCGATCAACCGGCCGGTGTGAGAGCTCAGGCTTCTTAGAAGGAGGTCCGATCAACTCTGGGCGAGCGGATCTTTTGTTAGCCCTCCCTTGTGCACCTCTCCTGGATGAATCAGCTTCGTCGGCGCGGATGTACTTCTGCGCACGCTCAGGAGATCAGCATAAGAAGAAGGAGGTCTTTTGTCCAAAGAATAAGTAAAACGGGAGGGTCGGAGCCCCCGTTTTAGAGCCAAAGTGGCCACAGCGTCTTCAAGATGATAAACCTCTAGGGCCGCTACTTTGAAACGGGTTATAAAATCTTTCAAAGATTCTCCCTCCTGCTGCTGCATGGAGAATAAGCTGTCTGCCACTCGAGGAATTTTACGACAGGCATCGAAGTGAGCCAGAAAAGATCTCTCCAATTGTCGAAAAGAGTCGACACTTCGTGAGGGCAGACGAGAATACCAAACACGGGCCGCCTTACGTAGGGTGGCTGGGAAGGAAATGCATAAGAGGGCGTCTGTTGCTCCTTGGACCTGCATGATAGCTTTATAGCTTTCCAGATGATCTAGGGGATCAGTGGTGCCGTCATAGGGGTCGAGTTGAGGAAATCGGAACCTCCTTGGAATGGGCTCTTCCATAATCCGCCGAGTGAGAGGAGGGCGGGCATCGTAATCCGACCCCGGCTGATTATTGATTCTTTGACTGAGTTCTTCCAGCCGACGATCTTGCTCTTCAAGACGCTTTTCCATTCTATCGGTCGTGCTTCTTCCGGCTGGTTCAGGAGAACTGGAAGGAGCCCGATGGCGCCATCGGCGATGCTCTGTATAAGGTTCCTTCCCCCGTCGTCGTCCGGCCGGCGGACTGCCGGGGGAATGGGACAAGGAGCACGAGCCATCATGGAAACTTTGGGATCGCCGCCTTCCTGGGGAATAAGGGCGGAGAGGCTTTGTCGGAGGAGATCTTCCTCGAGCTGATTGTCGGCTAACAGGAGTAGCCGACCTAGGCGATAGAGGTTGCTCGAGCCGTTGTGGGATTCCTCGAGAGTGTCGTTCTTGCATCTGTTGAACCATCCCCACGAGAGTCTGGACTTGCTGAGTGAGGATCAGTAGTGGGTCTTGAGGAATAGCCGAGTCAGTGGTGAAGAAGGAGCCGGAGGGTTTGATTTCACCGACTGAGAAGGGCCAAGAGTTGTGAAATCATGATTGGGAGGCGAAAGATGCCCCCCAGACCAATCAGTGGGATCTTCTTCCAGAGATCTAGAGCTCATCTTCGTGGAATCGTAGAACAGGTGTACCTCACTGCTCCGACGACGATCCCCTTCCTGGCGCGCCAATCTGTTGATGCTGGATCACCAGATTACTCTATTGTTATGAGATCTCTTTCAGGAAGAAGAAAAAGTCCCCCTTCTACCTCATCCTTCTTCCTTTTTATCCTTTTTTTTTATTATTTTTTTTTTTTTTCGCTACGTGGTCATTCAGGGATAATTAATAATAAGGGTATTAAGAAACTTGCTCACGAAGATAGGGATTTTCATGATGACCTTGATTATCTCAAGGGAATGTCAGGGTCAGTGGGGATGTCAGAGTCAGAGAAAGGTATCTGGCTCTAAAATAGAAGTTCAGTGTCTCCTTTTTCTAGATAAACGGTGGTGTTTCAGTGCTTTTCTTATTCGAATCATTTAAAGCGTTATGATGTTTAGCATTTCTCGATTTGAGGGCCCTCCAGGATTGGGGACCGCCTAGAGCTGGGGGCCGCCTAGACTCTGGGGGCCGCCCAGGACTGGGGGCCGCTCAGACTCTAAGGGCCGCCCAGAACCGAGGGCCGCCCAGACTTTGGGGGCCGCCCAGGACTGGGGGCCGCCCAGGGCTGGGGGCCGCCTAGACTCTAGGGGCCGCCCAGACTCTAAGGGCCGCCCAGAACCGGGGGCCGCCCAGACTCTGGGGGCCGCCCAGGACTGGGGGCCGCCCAGACGCCTAGACTCTGGGGACCGCCTAGGACTGGGGGCCGCCCAGACTCTGGGGCCGCGCAGGACTAGGGGCCGCCTAGACTCTGGGGACCGCCCAGGACTGGGGGCCGCCTAGAGCTGGGGGCCGCCTAGACTCTGGGGGCCGCCTAGACTCTGGGGACCGCCCAGGACTGGGGGCCGTCCCGACTCTGGGAGCCGCCCAGACTCTGGGGACCGCCCAGAGCTGGGGGCCGCCTAGACTCTAGGGGCCGACTAATCTATTTTTTAACTGTTTTATTTATCATTCATATCATGTATATATTTATTATTTATTTTAAATATTTAATATTTAATATATATATATATATATATATTAAAATTTAAATATATTATATTAAAACTAATAAGATCGAAACAGATAAATAGAGATGGAGCGAAGGATAATGAGGGTACCATTTCTGGTCATTTACCCATTTATCTATTAAATGAGTAATTTTCGTATCCATTAAGCCGTTTCAACTAAAGATTCTTCGATGCGTTAGAAAGATTTTTTGCTCCATTAGAAATGGTATCAGTTGGATAAATGACAAAAGGAAAAAAATTATCATCCCTAATTAGGTAGAAAAGTGTATGTATTTAATTTCCTGAAACAGTGTTGCATGTTGTGGATGTAAACGCAAACATTCTGGCTGATGGTGGGGTGGTGGAGGTTGCCCAGATGCAGTGGAGTAAAGCTAATTTAGGTTGGGTGTGGAGCCGAGTTTTGTTGGGCATTGGAAAGGGTTCATATTTATCACCATTGTGTCACATCCTAAACCCAACGATGATGGCTCAAAAATGGTAACCCATGATAATCCACTGCATGTCTGGCATGTAAGATATTCTGTAGCAGTCCAATTTATATAAGAAAGAATAATAACTGTATGTCATTCAAAAATCAAAAATATTTCTACTACAAACCATAACTATAAGTTTTGAACTACATGCCAAAATACATAAAATCAATGGGACAACAACAAAATCTGATCTATATCACTCTAATAGAAGCTCCATCTATCCTATATCCCTTTCTTCAGTTTTGTGGCTCTGAAAAACATTGTGAGATTTTAATGAGCTCATACTCAGTAAGTAAGCCTATTATAATATAATATAAATATTTTAAACTTTTAGCAAATCAAATTTTCATATGTAAAAAAAAACATATGTCAAGCTTCCAAATTTTAAATATTTTTACCATATTATCAAAACATGCATATCATATGCTCAAAATAATTTGGAAGCTAATGCCATGTAGCATTTCAAAACCCAATTTCAAATCAAACCACTATACCATTGTAAATAACATGTAAATACTATTTTACACCAATGTTCCACGGTCATACACTACGTCCATATAAACATAACACCTCAAAGGTGGATCCTTCCTATACATTCCCTATAGAGAAAGGATCTTGGTGTCAATAGAATACCCCTTGGGTGTGTCCCCCATATATAATCCCTATGAAGGATGGGTCCTAGAATCATGTTACAGAATACCCCTTGAATGTGTCCTCCACATACAATCCCTGTGGAGGTAGGTTTCGAAATCAACAGAATACCCCTCAGGTGTATCTCCCATATATCATCCCTGTGTAGGTAGGTCCCGAAGTCATGTAGCATATCATATCATATCATGTTACATTATAGTGGACCGTGGTGACACATAATAGTATATTCAAGAAATATCATTTTCATGTCATATTTGCAAGATACATATATTGTTGCAAAAATGCAATCAATATACTTTTCACATTTATAGTAGTTTGAACATATCAAAATACACATATACACTTGTATAAAACTTTTAGTAATTTAAAATATCATGACAAATAATCATTTGCATGTATTGGTACCGAATAATTTATAGAATTTAACAATTCCAAAGATGACTATGGCCAATAATCATTTGCATATAAATGTACCAAATAATTTTGTAGAAATTAGTACTTTCAAATAACCATATAAAATGGTCAATTTGCATGTATGTGGTACCAAATCCATTATCTTATTTTTCAAATAATACACAATTTACTAGTATAGCATTTAAACCTATAAATTTTATATTTTAATAATTCATAGAAATCATGATAAATGACTTACTTACCTTTTAACGCTAATCAAAAAATATAAATCAGCTATTTGGGCCCTTGAGTACCTACAATATGATTTTTCAAACTTTAATCTCTAAAATCATGAAATCAATATGACTCTTATACTTTACCAAGTCTAATCCTGGGCCCAACTTTGAGCTTGAATATCTCCAATTATATAAGCCCAAATAGAGAAATAAAAATTTCTTGACAAACTAGGATCAAAGCTGATCCAAACCTTCTCTTCCTTTTGTTAGGCCCGACCCAATTTGGAGCCCAAAAATCAGTCCAAAAGGGATTCACTGGGCTAGGCCAACTGGGCTGGGCCAAACCTAGGCCCAGCCCCTCTTCTTCTCTTTCCCCCCTTGGTTCACCCGACCCGAGGAGAAATGGAGATGGCCGGCAGCCTAGGGTTGTCGTCGGCCCTCCCAGGGGTCAAGTTGGCCACCAACAATCGGCCCAATGCCGACTACCGCCGATGGCCACCCCTTCTTCCTTTCTTCTTCTTCCCTTGCTTCTTCTTCGTTCTTGCCTGTCACCATCTCCCCTTGGGCGGTGGCACGGCCGGCCGAATCTCATCAGGTGCCACCCTGGCACCATTAGGGACCGCCACTTGCAGTCCAGGCCAAGTGAGGCGGTAGGCATGCCAACGAGCCCGAACTGATATGGGAGCCAATCGGCTCCTACTATAGAGGAGGGCTGCTCGGTGGCCTTCTTTCTCCCCTCCCCAATTGCCTCGAGTGATCAGGCTTCCACGGTCGGTGCCATCAAGGTGCCCGATGCGGTCATGGGAGGAGCAACCGAATGTTGCCCCTCTCTCTCTCTTTCTTCTTCCTTGAGTGGTTGCCCAGGCGCCAGCGAGGGTCACCGCCCACAGCTTGGACTCGTTGAGCCAATGGGAATGCCGCTGAGCCCGAACCAAGGCGGGAGCTGAACCAAGGCTGAAGATTTGGCTCCTGCATTTGTGGAGGGTCTCCCAACGGCCCTCTCCCCTTCCCTCCTTGGCCGACTCGAGCAGCCAGGCTTCTCCCCCCATCGGCATCGGTCCGTTCAATGCTGTCGAGCACTTGGTCTGACCAAGGCCAAGGCGCGGCCGAGTGCCTCCCCTGCTCACTCTCTTTCTCCCTCTTCAATTGATGGAGATCTGACTTGGTCAGCGGCGTAAAGCGACGAAGACGGGCGGAGTGGAGCGACGCAAGGTGACAGGGTGAGGAGGGGGCCGATGCAGCCCCCTCTTTATAGTGGTGATGAGAGGGCCAGCCCTCTCCTGTGCCCATGCGTCAAGCGTGCACGATCGCTATCTTGCCACGTTGTGCACTACAACGTGCGCAATGCGATTTGCGCTACCGCATGCTAGCATGCATGGCATGCCAGCTCTTTTTATTTTTCTAACCGATGGTTTATATCCTTTCCTCCTTATTAAAAAATTTAACCTTGAAATTGATGTACCTTAAATAATAATTGAAATCCAAAATTAAGACTACAGATTTACTATCTTTCCATTCAAAATACAATAATCACTAATCCTTTTTATTTACATATACTAAGTTACAAACAATTGAGGCTATTTCTTTTTCATTTCCTCCTCAAGCTCCCAAGTAGCGCCTCCCTCTCAGAATGGTTACTCCATTGAACCTTGACATAGGGAATGCTACGCCATCTGAGGACTTAATCCTTATAGTCCACGATATGCACAGGATGCTCCTCATATGTCATATCCCTCCTTAATTGTATGGGCTCAAACTCTATCACATAACTGGGGTCAAAAATTTACTTTCTCAACATGGAGACATAAAATATATTGTGTACCCTAGAGAGTGCTAAAGGTAGCGCCAGGCCATAAGCCACCTCTCATACTCTGCTTAAAATCTCAAATGGCCCAATGTATCATGGACTCAACTTACCTCTAATCCTAAATCTCATCACATCCTTGGTTTGTAATACCTTCAGAAAAACATTATCCCCAATATGAAATTCTAGCTCCCTCCTCACATAAGCATAGCTCTTCTGTTGGCTCTGAGCTGTGCAGAGTTGCTCTTTGATCAATTGCACCTTCTCTATTGTCTATCGAATCAGCTTAGGACCCAACAATTTTTTTTTTTTTTTCATTTCATTCCAATATAAGGGAGCTCTGCATTTCTTACTATACAGATCCTCAAATGGAGCCATCTAAATATTGGCTTGTTAACTGTTATTATAAGCAAATTTCACTAAAGATAAGTGGTTATCCCAAGCACCTCCCAAGTCCATCACACAGGCTTGCAATAATATGTCCTCCAGGATCTATGGTCCTCTCAAACTGCCCATCTGTCTGGGGGTAGAAGGCTGTGCTGAAATTCAGTTTGATCCTCAGAGCTCTATGAAGACTTTTTCAGAATTGAAACACAAACCTAGTATCCCGATCCGATACAATAATTACAGGAACACCATAAAACTTCATAATCTACTCGATGTACATGTTGGCCACCCTTTTACTGGAAACCCCAAATCTGAAAGGTAGGAAATGGGATGACTTCGTCAATCTGCTTACAATGACCCATACTGTATCATTTCTCTTGGAGGTCTTAGGCAAACCAGTCATGAAATCCATAATGATCTTCTTCCATTTACATTATGGAATCATTAGAGACCGAAGGGATCCTACAGGCCTTTGATGCTCGGCCTTCAATTGCTAACACACTAAGCACTGAGCCACATACTGGGTAATCTCCCTCTTCATCCCTTTCCATCAAACGTTTTTTCTTAGGTATTTGTACATTTTGGTGCCTCTTGGGTGCACTATATAGGAAGAGTAGTGAGCCTCCCTCAGAATTTTTGCTCTTAGTTCCTTCACATTTAGTACACAGAGCCTACCATCAAATCTCAGAGATTCATCCTCTATTATACTAAATTCATTCAAAACTCCTAACTGCACAACTTTTTTAATCCTTTGCAGGTCCAAGTTTTCTTTCTGGTAGGACTTGATCTTGTCTAGCAAGGTTGGCTGGAGTACAAGTGCTGCTACATGCCCAATTGACTGCTGTACTTGCAATCCAACCTTCAACTTCTCAAGGTCCCTTTGAATGTGGGGCTGAGAAGTAATTATAGAAGCTAACTCTAAGGAGGACTTCTTGCTCAAGGCATCGGCTACCACATTGGCTTCTCCTGGGTGATAATGCAGGTTTAGGTCATTATTTTTAGTAGCTTCAGCCACCTCCTCTGTCTTAAGTTCAGTTTCTTCTGTGTGAAAATATATTTTAGACTCTTGTGGTTTGTATACACATCACATGCCTCTCCATATAAATAATGTCGCCAAATCTTTAAGGCAAAAATCACAGTGGTCAACTTCAGGTCATGGGTAGGATAATTCTGCTCGTATGGCTTTAGCTGCCTGAAAGCATAGGCTATGACCTTTCCATTTTGCATCAGAACACATTCGAATCGCTTCTAGGAGGTGTCAGTGAATAGAGTGAATCCTTCAGATCCTGACGGAAGGGTAAGGATAGGGGCTGACATTAGGCATTGCTTCTAGGGCTGAAAATGAATCGGATACGGATCGAGTAGTAGTATATCCATATTTGTATCCATATTTTTTAACGGATACGAATACTAAACATATATTAAAATTCATATCTATATTTCTTCCAAACGGATACGGATACGAATCGATCCTCAAGCATATCCATATTTGTTATATATGGATACAGATACGAATCGGATATCAAGCATATCCATATTTGCTATATACGAATACGGATATGAATCGATATTTTCTAAAATGTAAAGTATGACTTTAGAAAATAAACCTACCCATACTAGGACCTGTCAATATTAGACTAAGTCTCTAATTCAATACAAAAAATGCAAAGAAATATAAAATATGTAATTTATCTGCAAAGAACTTATTTAAAACATGTTAAGATTACAACCATATAATATAGCAAATTAATGGCAATAAAACCCAGAAATTATATATTTAAAAAAGGGCCTAATTTAAACTTAAAATGCCTCAATTGATCAACCATTTATAAAAACCATACTTAGATGATGACAAATATACATAAATAAAAGAGAAAAAATCTAACAAGTTATGTATCAAAATAAAGCAATTGATAGAACATAATGGAAGGAAAATTGGTAAGAAATTAGAAACAAAGTTAGGCAAAGGGGCTAAATTGTGAAGAAGAAAAAATGTTGAAACTAGTTCTAACAAGCAAGATTTTCAGTCATGGTGAAACTGCATGAGTTTAAGTTGTTGTCTCATCACAATCAACATAGACGGAATGACAACCAATGTTCAAGCAAATGCATCAAATTGGAGACAATGTTTAGGCATAAGTTGATGATAAGACAATATAGTTGGATGCTCATTTATATTATGGTTGGAGATTGAAAGCTATATAAAAAAATAAAAGAAATAAAAGAAGAGAAGATAACACAACTGAGACTAGAGAGCAATAGATAAAGGCATAACAATTCGGTCTCCTCGCTTCCTAGATTGTTCACGGATGACAAACCAAAAAGAAAAAAATAAAAAAGAAATCCACTTTTGACACCAAATAGCAAAAAACACAACTTCCAAAAGATATAGAATTTCCAGCAAGGGATTGCTAATTATGATGCAAATTGATGTGGTCGGTAAATGAAGGATAGGTCGTGATACGGTCGGTCAACGGAGAATAGGTTGAAATCCTGGGCGGCTCCCAAACCCTGGGTGGCCTCCTGGTTATGGGCGGCCCCCGAGCTCTAGGCGGCCTCCTGGTCTGGGCGGCCCCCAAGTCCTGAGCGGCCCCCAAACCCTGGGTGGCCCCCGAGCCCTGGGCGGCCTCCTGGTCCTGGGTGGCCCCCAAGCTCTAGGCATCCTCCTGGTCCTGGATGGCCCCCAAGCCCTGGGCGGCCCCCAAACCCTGGGCGGCCTCCTGGTCCTGGGCGGTCCCCAAGCTCTGGGCAACTCCTAGTCATGGGCGGGCCCCAAGCTCTGGACAGCCTTCAAGCCCTGGGCGGCCCCCAAACCCTGGGCGGTTCCCAGCCCTAGGCGGCCTCCTGATCCTGGACAGCCCCTAAGCTCTGGGCGGCCTCCAAGTCCTGGGTGGCCCCCAAACTCTGGGCGGCCTCCAAGTCCTGGGCGACCCCCAAACCCTGGGCGGCCTCCTGGTCCTGGGCGGCCCCCAAACCCTGGGCGGCCCCTGAGCCATGGGCGGCCTCCTGATCCTGGGCAGCCCCCAAGCTCTGAGCAGCCTCTAAGTCCTGGGCGGCCCCCAAACTCTGGGCAGCCTCCAAGTCCTGGGCGGCCCCCAAACCCTGGGCGGCCTCCTGGTCCTGGGCGGCCCCCAAACCCTGGGCGGCCTCCTGGTCCTGGGCGGCCCCGAGCCCAGGGCGGCCCTCCTAGTCCTGGGCGGCCGCCAAACCCTGGGCGCTTCCTAGTCCTGGGCGGCCCCCAAGTCCTGGGCGGCCTCCTGCCTTGGGCTATACTCCGAGCTCTTAAAGCTATTTTGTATCAGAAGCACTTAACACAATAAACTGTCGTGTCTGGAACAAAGTTTAAGAATCATTAAACATCATGACGCTTTAAATGACTTGAATAAGAAAAATGCCAAAACATCACCATTCATCGAAAAGCTCAAATAAAGGAGATACTGAGCACCTGTTTTAGAGCCAGATAACTTTCCACTAACTCTGACATTCCCTTGGGAAAACCGAAACCCATCATGAAGATTCTAGCTTCCGGAGCAAGTTCCTTAGTGCCTCTGGTGTTAACTATCAACAAATGACCACGTGGCATGCTCTCGCTAGTGGCTGATCTTTAGTCTTATACATTAATCTTATCCGAAAAAGAAAGAAAAATGACTCGACGCTGATGGCATGATGACGAAGACAAGAAAGCGATATTTTTTGAAATTCAAGGAGTATAAGAGGGGGGAGATCCATGGGGGAGGGGGATTTTTTGCTTCCTTCCACCGGAGATCTCTAACAGAGAAAACTTTTCTATCTTTCTGGTGATCCAGCATCAACAGATTGGCGCGCCAGGAAGGGGGGCGGACCTTCGAACAGCTCTTATCTTTCCAACATGAAGACTAGATCTTCGGAGGAAGACCTTTCCCATGGGTATGGGGGGCATCTCTCATCTTCTGATCGGATTGAGAGGACTCCTGGCCCAACCGAGCTGGCCCGGCCAAGCCCTCCAGCCCCTTCCTCACCACTGCCAGTATCAGCTGCTCCCCATGATCAGTTGGCCACCCTCACACAACAAGTTCAAACTCTCGTTGGGATGGTTCAGCAACTGCAGGAGCAACATTCCAGAGGGGCCCGGCAGCTGTTCGAACCGCCTCTATACTCCAGGTCGGCTACTCCTGTTAGCCGGCAGTCTACCCGGAGGAGATCCCCTCCTACGAGGCCTCTCCACCCCTACGCCTCAGTGGGGCTTCATTCTCAGGGCTCCCGGGATGGATCGCGCTCCCTTACCCGTTCCTCGGGTAGTCCACCTGCCAGGCGGCGACGGGGAAAGGAGCCGCATGTGGAGCACCGCCAGTGGTATCGTCGATCTTTGTCTTATTCCCCTGAGCCAGCCGGAGGAAAGATGGCTGATCAGATGGAGAGGCGCCTCGATGAACAAGACTGAAGATTGGAAGAGCTTAGCCAGAGAATCAATAATCAGCCGGGGTCGGATTACGACACCCACCCTCCTCTTACTTGGCGAATCATGGAGGAACCTATTCCTGGGAGGTTCCGCTTCCCTCAGCTTGATCCTTATAATGGCACCACTGACCCTTTGGATCACCTGGAAAGTTACAAGGCTATTATGTAGGTCCAAGGGGCAACTGATGCCCTCTTGTGTGTTGCTTTCCCAGCCACACTCCGAAAGGCCACCCGTGCTTGGTATTCTCGTCTACCCGCACGCAGTATTGATTCCTTCCGACAATTAGAAAGGTCTTTCTTGGCTCATTTTGACGCTTGTCGAAAGATCTCTCGAGTGGCAGACAGCTTGTTCTCTGTACAGCAACAAGATGGGGAGTCCCTGAAAGACTTTATAACCCGATTCAAGGTGGCGGTCCTGGAAGTCTATCATCTTGACAATGTTGTGGCTACTCTGGCCTTGAAGTGGGGGCTCCGTCCCTCCCGCTTCACTTACTCTCTAGACAAAAGACCTCCTTGCTCTTATGCTGATCTCTTGAGTCGTGCACAGAAGTACATCCGCATCGACGAGGCTGATTCGTCAAGAAGAGGCGCAGAAGGAAGGACCGAGAAGAGGCCAGCCCGCCCGGAGTCGAGCGAGCCCCCTTCCAAGAAGTCTGAGCCCTTGCGCCGACCGTTGACCGCCGCAAGAGCCTAGCCCCCAGAGAAGATCATCTTACACCCCTCCTTGCACCCCGGGCTCATATCCTCATGGAGATTGAAAATGAGCCTTATCTGCGGCGTCCACCTCCATTGAAGAAAGGTGCCGCACGTGATAGAAGCCGCTACTGCCGTTTCCATAGAGATTACAGCCACGACACTGAGGAATGCCGCAATCTGAAGTAGGCCATTGAAGAGCTCATCCAAAGGGGATATCTTGGACAGTACATCCAGAAGAAGGAGACTCCACCTGTACCAGCTTTGATGGGCCCCCCTCTGCCTCAGGCCAACATTGATAACGCCCCTACAGAGCGAATGGTGGGAATGATTGCCTGTGGAGGAGCATCATCTTATAAGAGGCTAAGAGGGGAGGGAGAGCTAGATAAGTAATCCCTTTTAAGGGAGATATAGCTGGGGGTGGTGTTGTAAAAGATGATAGCGTCATTGTCTCTATGACGGTCGCTAAGCATCCTGTAAGAAGGATCTTAATTGATAGCGGAAGCTCTGCCAACGTACTTACTTATGATGCATTTCTTCAAATGGGTTTATCTCCTGACTCTCTTCGACCTGCAGCTGCTCCTCTATTCGGCTTCACGGGAGATTCTATACGGGTGGAGGGCGAGATTACCCTACCTGCTACGGCAGGGTCGCCGCCGTGCCAGAGTACGGTGATGCTGGACTTCCTGGTGGTCCGGGTACCCCTGACATATAATGTTATTCTTGGCTGCCCTGGATTGAATATGCTAGATGCAGTTATATCCACCAAGCGTCTACTGGTGCAATTCCCTACTAACCGAGGAATTGGCGAAATGCATGGGGAGGTGGACTCAGTTAGACCTTGTTATCATCTAGCCCCCAGTCCTCAAGCAATTGTGATTCCCCCGGCCGCCGAGTCATTCAATCCCAGGGAGACCGAGCGAAGGGGAGAACCGACGGAACGTTTGATATCTTGCCCCCTAGAAGATGACCCAGGCAAGATCGTGCAAATCGGCGAACTCCTCTCCCCTGAAGCCCGGAGTCAGCTCCTAGCCTTCTTGCGGGTGAATGCCGATATCTTCGCTTGGAAAGTGACAGATATGGTTGGGATCCCCCTAGAGGTGATCACTCACCAACTTAATATCAACCCAGGATGCCGGCTGGTCCGCCAGAAAAAAAGGAGTTTCGCTCCCGAGCAGCAGAGAACCATAGATGAAGAAGTGGATAAATTACTTATAGCCGGCCATATTCGAGAGGCACAATACCCTGACTGGTTAGCCAATGTGGTCATGGTCTGGAAAACCAGTGGGGGATGAAGAATCTGCATTGACTATACTGATCTTAACAAAGCCTGTCCTAAGGACAGTTTTCCGTTGCCACGGATCGACCAGTTAGTGGATTCTACATCCGGCTATGAACTTCTTAGCTTCATGGACGCCTTCTCGGGGTATAACCAAATAAAAATGAACCCCTTGGATGAGGAACATACCTCTTTTGTCACTGAGAAGGGCATTTATTGTTACAAAGTAATGCCCTTTGGGTTAAAGAATGCGGGAGCCACCTATCAAAGGTTGATGAATAAAGTTTTCAAAGATCAGCTCGGCCGCAATATGGAAGTGTATGTAGATGATATGTTGACGAAGAGCACTTGTGCTACCAACCATATCGCTGACCTGAAGGAAACTTTTCACAACCTCTGACTCCATAGAATTAAGCTCAACCTGCGCAAATGCGCATTTGGGTTACTGCAAGGAAATTCTTGGGTTTTCTGGTAACTCGGCGGGGAATTGAGGCAAACCCGGAGAAGATTCAGGCCATCCTTGATATGAGGCGACAGCCTGTAAGAGGGAGGTACAGCAGCTTACCGGAAGGATAACAGCGCTGAGCCAATTTTTGTCAAGATCAACGGAAAGGTGTCCGCCCTTCTTCAAAGTCTTACGCAGAGCAGACGGTTTTGAATGGACAGAAGATTGTCAGCGGGCTTTTGAAGAGCTTAAGGAGTTCTTATCCACGCCACCCCTGTTATCTAAACCAAAGGAAGGAGAAAAGCTCTTCTTTATCTCGCGACTTCCTCAGAAGCCGCCAGCTCCATTCTGGTGCGTATCAGTGACCATGCCATTCAGAAACCTGTGTATTATACCAGCAAAGTACTTCATGGTGCGGAAGAAAAGTATTCCAAAATAGAAAAGGTTATTTTTTCTTTGGTTATCTCCGCCCGACGGCTCAAACCATATTTTTAGGCCCATCCTATAATTGTACTCATTGACCAGCCTCTCAGAGCCATTTTGTCTCGCCCTGATACTTCTGGCCGATTGGCTAAGTGGGCCATTAAGCTAGGGGAGTTTGACTTATCCTTTCAGCCCCGGGCAGCTTTGAAATCCCAGGTCTTAGCCGACTTCCTGGTGGAGTGTACTTGGTCCGAGAGGCATCAAGAAGATTCCCCCCAAGTTCCTTTAGATGTCGGCGAGGAGAATGATAAGGTGTGGATCCTCCACGTCGATGGGGCCTCTAACTCCCAGGGGAGCGGAGCCGGTCTTATTCTTGCCAGTCTGGAGGGCGTGGTGTTGGAGTATGCCCTCTGCTTCCTCTTTGAAGCTACTAGCAATCAAGCTGAATATGAAGCCTTGTTGGCCGGGATTAAACTGGCACATGGACTGGGAATCAAGCGCCTCCGAGCTTTTACCGACTCACAGCTTATTTCTGCCCAAGTAGCTGGAGAGTACGAAGCTCAGGATCCCATCATGTCCCGGTATCTAAGCAAGGTTAATCTGTTAATCCCCTTGCTAGATCACTTCACTATCAGTTACATCCCTAGAGGGGAGAACGCTAGAGCTGATATGTTGGCCCGACTTGCTACATCGGCGGATAGCGCCATGGGCAAAACTTATATTGAATACCTAGAGACACCTAGTATTGAAGCCATGGAGGAAGCTCTGCCAGTTTCACAGGAAGAAACATGGATGGATGCTTATGTCCAATACTTAAAAGATGGCACCCTTCCGGCCGACCACGGGGAAGCCAAGCTGCTTAAACGAGAGCCTCTAAATTCATATTGTTGGACGGCCAACTCTACAAGAAATCCTTTTCCCAGCCTTTTCTCAAATGCGTCGGCCCAGCAAACGCGAATTATATTCTTAGAGAAATTCATGAAGGTATATGCGGGAATCATTCGGGGGGCAGATCCCTGGCATGCAAAGCTCTCCGGCAAGGATATTATTGGCTAACCATGCAGGAAGATGCAACTGAACTAGTGAAGAGATGTGACCAATGTCAACGGTATGCTTGTATTCAGCGACAGCCGGCTTCCCTGTTGAGTCCTCTCTTCGCCTCATGGCCCTTCGCCCAATGGGGCATGGACATCCTCGGCCCTTTCCCACCGGCATCAGGATAGCAAAAATTCCTGCTTTTTGCTATTGATTATTTCACTAAGTGGGTCGAGGTCGAGGCGCTTGCCAGGATCACTGAGGCCAAGGTCAAGGCTTTTCTCTGGAAATCCATTATCTGTCGATTCAGCATACCTCATACTCTTGTCACTGATAACAGCCGACAATTCGACAACGTTACCTTTAGAACTTTTTGTGCTGATTTTGGTATCACTCATCGATTCACCTCTGTCAGCCATCCGCAGTCTAATGGAGAGGCCGAGGTTACAATCGTATGATATTACGAGGATTGAGAACCAAGCTAGACGCATCTAAAGGAAGATGGGTGGAAGAACTCCCGAGCGTGCTCTGGGCATACCACACAACTCCTAGGACGCCAACAGGAGAGACGCCTTTCAACCTGGTTTTTGGCTCCGAGGCCGTTATTCTGGTCGAGATTGGCCTGCCGAGTATTCGAGTGGAGTCGTATGACAAAGCTGACAACCTCCCTAATCTAAGAGCTAGTCTCGACCTCATTGATGAAGTAAGGGATCGAGCTCAAGTTAAAATGGCGGCTTACCAACAGCGGATAGCGAGATATTATAATACTCATGTCCGCCTGAAAAGTTTCTACCAGGGAGATTTGGTCCTTAGAAGAGCCGAAATATCCAAGCCGACGAAAGGGAGCAAATTGTCCCCGAATTGGGAAGGGCCCTACCGAGTCGCAGAAGTCCTTCATCATGGAGCATACTGGCTTGAAGATTTGAGCGGACAACCAATCCCTCGAACATGGAATGCAGACAATCTCCGGCAATACCACCAGTAATGTAATGGATGTATTTATCCAAGAAATCAATGAATGTACACATTTGGAGATTTCCCAAGATTTTTCTTGAAAAGAACTCCATAGCCCAATGGTCCTAGAGACACCCCCGAGTTGGTATCGTTTACCCCTGAGGAGGTTCAAGTCCAAGACCTAGGTGGCCTCGAGTCGAACTCTCGGGCTGGTATCCGACTACCCCCAAGATCATTCTTGAAAAGAACTCGACGGCCCCACGGTTCTAGAGACACCCCCGGGTTGGTATCGTTTACCCCTGAGAAGGTTCAAGTCCAAGACCTAGGCGGCCTCGAGTCAAAATCTCGGGCTGGTATCCGACTACCCCCGAGATTGTTCTTGAAAAGAACTCGGCGGCCCCATGGTCCTAGAGACACCTCCGGGTTGGTATCGTTTACCCCTGAGGAGGTTCAAGTCCAAGACCTAGGCGGCCTCGAGTCGAACTCTCAGGCTGGTATCCGACTACCCCCGAGATTGTTCTTGAAGAGCGCTCGGCGGCCTTACGATTCTAAGGACACCCCCGGGCAGCACAGTCTACCCCTGTGACGACTCGAATCCAAGGCCTAAAACAGGCTCAAATCAGATTCCTAAGGCTAAATATCCTTATGGAGTTCCCTAGATTACCCTCCTTATCAAATCCTGAGACTTACGTTCCGAGACAATGTGCCTACGGAACGACCCTGAAATTCAAACTTAACGTTGGTCTGTGGTGTAAGCCTTGAAAGGTCGGAGGACGGGAGGAGTCCCCTTACTTCCTCTATATAATGGTTCAAAATCGAAGGGCGATCGATTGTGATATCGAACAAATAAAAACGAAGAACTGATACTCATTCGTTTGAAAGTTGAGCTGCTACAAAACTCTATAAAGTATCATCTACAGGTCGACATTGGCCGGCTTACAAAAGGAGTCCGCTAAGGACCGGTCAAAGACAAGGAATCAAGTAAAATATATAGCTGCACTCCTATTGATTCCCGGGATGCCCACCCGCTGTGGTCGGCCCGGTAGTTGGCTCTTCAATTGTGGTCACTTCAGTGGTGGGGTCTCCAGCTATCACCGCTTCGTCAGCTGTATCTTCAACCTCAGCATCGGAGGTTTCTTCATCGTCTGCAGGTTGGAAACGCTCGAGGTCTTCTAGTTTGAAGTGCCGAGATAATCTTCTTTTGCACCTCTCAAAACCCTGGACGAAGGCATCCATAACGGCCTCGCGAAACTCTGAAGCAAAGTCAGGGGAATTCTTATATTCTTTAATGACCTCCCGTGCCCGAGCTTCGGCCGCGGCCACCCTTTCTTGAGCCTTTGTCTTGCTTCGGCCATCCTGTCCATAGCTTCCTTTGTTTCCTTCTCGGCCAGGGCCAGCTTCTCTGCAGCATCGAGGGCCACGCCTCTGCATTATCAGCCCGTTCTCGGTGTACTCTAACTTGAGAATGGCCTCTTCAATTTTTCCTCCATTGGCAGCAGCTTTGCCCTGGTTTCAGACAATTTGGCATCCAGGGTCTGCAGTTCCTTCTCGGCCCTCTCACGCCACGCGCGGTTATCTTCCCGAATGGCCTAAAGGTCATGTAATGCCTTTGATTCCCGGGCCTTTACTTTCGATAGTTCTTTGTTCAGGCCCTCGTTATGAGACTTGGCGTTGATCAGATCCTCACGAAGCATGAAAAGTCCGTTGGACATCTATATTAAAATAGTCGATGAATATAGGAATTCTGTAATTATGAAAAAGAAAAAAAAAGAAGAAAAGAAAGAAAAGAGAAGAAGAGAGAAGAGGAGGAAGGCCGTGATTCTACCTGGAGCACGGCTGTAAACATTGTATCGAAGGACTCCTCCAATGGCAAGCCCCTCATCTTGGCCTGAAATCTAGGCAGGATAGAAAGTTTGAGAACCGTTTCTGATAGACGGCTCTTGTACGCAGCACCTTGGTTGGGCATCCGTGAAGATTGAGACGGACTCTTTGAGATGTCCGGGGGAGCAGAGGCGTCTTCTCCTTCTAGCGACTGCGGGCCCGGCGGGCAGGTCTCAGCTAACCCTTTACTCCTGGACGGCCCTCCAGTATCCCTGGCGGGAGAGGAGGCGGCCCCCAGTGGACTCGCCTCGGGGAGACCCCCGATAGGTATCCCGGCGGGAGGGTTCTCCTCTCCCTCACCCTCCTCTACTAATATTGCCTCAGGGAGGGTCGCCGAAGGCTGGGTCGAGCGACCCAGCTCCCTTCAAGGGCCTCTTAGGCCCAGACCCTGTCGCGCCATGGGCGCTTCCTTCTCTCTTTCGGAGGCCCGATATTATCGAATCATGAGAGAATTTCATTGCTGCAAAACAGAGAACCCAGAATTAATTAAAAAAGTGCCCGAGGAATGCCAAATGTAAACAGAAGATATATACTAAAATGCGTTCTCATACGCGTATTCAAAGACCAAATGCCCAAAAAAAAAGAAAAAAAGAGAGGAGAAAATGGTAATAATAATAATGAAACTCTTTGAGGCTCACCGAGCGCTGTGGGTAGCGACACCGGCATGAATGCGATCCCCCGAAGGTTATCCTCCAACAACAGTTCCTTACTAGGGGCACGATAGTGGACACCAAAATGTTAAATAGTTCCTGATCTCTCTCTTCAATGTTTGAGTTCTGATTAGAACTAGTATCAGAACACCCCAGTTCACGTCCACCCCCTTTAGGTGTGCATAAAAAACCGTGACTTCCACCCCTTGATTTTGGAAGGAGATTAAGCCTGAGGACTCTCTTGGGCCTGGACGCAAAACTCCACCACCCATCCCTTATAGGGTTCCGGATCCTATACAAAGCCCTAAATAAGGAGAGCCGGCGGAAGCCCCATGGAAATGACAAAGCACCAAAAATGAAAAGATGATGCGAATGGAGTTAGGGGTAAGCTACGCAGGAATAAGATGGTACCTATTCAACAAATTTACAAAAAAAAGGATGCAGAGGCAGCCGTAGGCCACACTTAAAAAATTCTTCGTATAGCGCAACCTTCCCCGGTTGCATAGAGGTAACCCTATCTTCGGAGAGGGGAACGGAAAGTCGAATGTTATTTGGGATCCCAAACTGAGCCCTAAGATTCCTAAGATCTTGAGAGGACGTGATTGAGGCGATCTCCATTGGACCGGCCGATTTAGGGGTAGCTACCAAAAATCCTACCTCATGACTAGTGGATGAAGAAGAAACCCTGGGGATTGGGATAGTGCCTTAGACACTGGTCGTGGGGCTGGTTGATCCCCGTGAATGGTCATGCCTCCGAGAGCTTGGCGACGCGCCTGGGTAATTTCTTCACAAGAGGGTTCGATCAGTGGGCTTTTGCCTTTCCTATCTTGGTGGGGATCCATGAAGAAGGAAAAAGAGAGAGGAAAGTCGACTAACCTGAACTTAGAAGAGTGAAGACACAGAAGAGGCAACAAGAATAAAAAGCAAGGGGGCAGAGAGGACGAGCCCTTTTTAATATATTTTGAATATAAACCTCGAGCATCTCAAAACCACGCGGCGATCCCTGAGTGGGACCGGGCAGGTGAAAAGATGTTATCCCCTTAGGGATATGCGCCCTCCTTTTCTTTTTTCGAAACGTCATCTATCGTATATAGAAAATTAAATTCAATTTTTGCCCCTCCCCCTTTGGCACGTGCGGCGCGCCTGAGCACAAGGGGCAGGGGCGAGGGGGCATATGATGTGGTCGGTAAATGAAGGGTAGGTCGTGATACGATCGGTCAACAAGAATAGGTTGGAATCCTGGGCGGCCCCCAAACCCTGGGCAGCCTCCTGGTCCTGGGTGGCCCCCGAGCCCTAGGCGGCCTCCTGGTCCTAGGCGCCCCCAAGCTCTGGGCGGCCTCCTGGTCCTAGGCGGCCCCCAGGTCCTGGGGGCCCCCAAGCTCTGGGCGGCCTCCTGGTCCTAGGCGGCCCCCAAGCCCTGGGTGGCCCCCAAACCCTGGGCGGCCCCCAAGCTCTGGCCGGCCCCCAAGCTCTGAGCGGCTCCTAGTCCTGGGCGGCCCCCAAGCTCTGGGTAGCCTCCAAGCCCTGGGCGGCCACCAAACCCTGGGCGGCCTCCTCCTGATCCTGGGCGGCCCCCAAGCTCTGGGCGCCCTCGAACTCTGGGCGGCCTCCAAGTCCTGGGCGGCCCCCGAGCCCTGGGCGGCCTCCTGGTCCTGGGCCCCCAAACCCTGGGCGGCCTCCTGATCCTGGGCGGCCCCCAAATCCTGGGCGGCCCCCGAGCCCTGGGCGGCCTCCTGATCCTGGGTAGCCCCCAAGCTCTGGGCGGCCTCCTGGTCCTGAGCGGCCCTCAAACCCTGGGCAGCCTCCTGTCCTGGGCGGCCCCCAAACCCTGGGCGGCCTCCTAGTCCTGGGCGGCCCCCGAGCCCAGGGCGGCCCTCCTAGTCCTGGGCGGCCCCTAGTCCTGGGCGGCCCCCAAGTCCTGGGCGGCCTCCTGCCTTGGGCTATACTCCCCGAGCTCTTAAAGCTATTTTCGTATCAGAAGCACTTAACACGATAAACTGTCGTGTCTGGAACAAAGTTCAAGAATCATCAAACATCATGACGCTTTAAATGACTTGAATAAGACAAATGCCAGAATATCACCATTCATCAAAAAGCTCAAATAAAGGAGATACTGAGCACCTGTTTTAGAGCCAGATAACTTTCCACTAACTCTACATTCCCTTGGAAAATCGAAACCCATCATGAAGATTCCTAGCTTCCGGAGTAAGTTTCCTTAGTGCCTCTGGTGTTAACTATCAACAAATGACCACGTGGCATGCTCTCGCCAGTGGCTGATCTTTAGTCTTATACATTAATCTTATCCGAAAAAGAAAGAAAAATGACTCGACGCTGACGGCATGATGACGAAGACAAGAAAGTGATATTTTTTAAATTCAAGGAGTATAAGAGGGGGGAGATCCATGGGGGAGGGGGGATTTTTTGCTTCCTTCCACCGAAGATCTCTAACATAGAAAACTTTTCTATCTTTCTGGTGATCCCGCATCAACACAAATCAACATAAACAAGCATGAAACATAAAACAACACAAATCGTTAAAACTACATCCCTTATAGATCGAAATAGTTTTCTATACGATCAAAATCATAACCAAAAATCCATTCATCCACAAAGAAAAAGATATTCCACTCGAGGGAACAAGAGAGCAACAAGAAGGTAACTCAGAACCCTATATGCATTCTAAAAAGACAAAATCTCCAAATTTAGACGAGCTTGGAGCTATTCCAACTACTCTCAGAACCACACGTCGTAACATGCAAACAAACTGGAATTGAACCTCGCCATTTGTGGCGGATAAAACACTCAACATCCTTAGAAATTCGAGACATACCCAAAAAGCCGAAAGACCAACACGTCACACCCCGCTACCAGAGCTTTTGTATTCCAGAACCTAAAAAGAGGTGGAAAAATATGATCTTTTTATTTTCGAACATTGGAATGGAGAGGAAGGGATCATTCTAGGGGGGTTGAAGGAGACGAACTGATGAAGGATTCGATCTTTAATACACGACACCAGAAGATTCCAGCAGTGCGAGAGACGGATGGCGGTCAAGACCGAACGCCTCACCACATAGACCAGATCATAGCTGTCCGATTCAACGAGAAGGTAGGATCATATGCAGGATGTGGGGCCATGATGGTGCTTCGTGGGAACAAAACACTCTTCCCCTTCTGCACCGTACGTGATCAGATGCGCCTCTTCGCTTTTTTTTTTACTCAAAAAATGGTCGTAAATAAAGTGCTCAGCCAATCCATCGCCATTATTTAATAATATAAATTAAAAACATTATATATAAAATGGATATCCGTATCCATATCTAAAAAACTAGATAAATTCGTTTTCATATCCTTATCCGATTAATTTTTGGATTAGATATCCGAATTCGTATCCGAATCCAATTAAACTATAAAATAAATATTCGAATCTGAAATAATTCGAATACGAATACATATACGATCAAAGTTTATCCGATCTATTTTCAGCCCTAGTTGTTTCAGCTCTTGAAAATTTCTCTCACACTCCTTAGTCTAGTCAAACTTTGCTCGCTTTTGGATCAAGCAAGTCAGGGTCGAGCAACATGAGAGAAGCCCTCCGCGAACTGCAATAATATCCAAGCAGCCCCAAGAAACTTTTGACTTCGAATACATTGGAAGGCCGGCTTCAGTTTATAACAGCCTCAATATTCTTTGGGTCCACAGATATATCATCTTTAGATATTATATGATCTAAGAAGGATACTTGGCTCAACCAAAAGTCACACTTCTGCTGCTTGGCATAAAGCTTCTTCTTTTGAAGAGTCTGCGGAACAATCCTCAGGTGGTCCTTATTCTCCTTCTAACTTTTAGAATAGATTAGGATGTCATCAATGAAGACTACTACAAACTGATCCAAGTATGGCTTAAAGATTCTATTCATTAAGTCCATGAATATTGCTGAGGCATTAGTCAATCCAAACGATATCACCAAGAACTCATAGTGGCCATACCTGGTTCTAATGCTATTTTAGGCACGTCCTCAGCCCTGATCTTGAGCTGATGGTATCTTGATCGAAGATCAATCTTTAAGAATAACTAAGCTCCTTGGAGTTTATCAAATAGACCATCAATCCTCAGCAAAGGATACTTATTCTGCACTATCACCTTATTGATATCTCGATAATCAATACAGAGCCAAAAACTGACATATTTCTTTTTGACCAATAATACTGGAGCACCCCAAGGAAAGATACTAGGTCTGATAAATCCCTGATCTAGGAGCTCATACAACTGGCTCTTTAGCTCCTTTAGCTTAGCTGGGGCCATGCGGTAAGGGGCCTTGGATATAGGTCCAGTGCCAAGGCCAAATCAATGGTAAACTCGACTTTTAGATCTGGGGGTAATTCGATCAATTCATCTAGAAAGACATCAGGGAACTTTCGAGCCACTGAAATATCCTTCAACTTAATCTCTTCCTGCTGAAGGTCCCTGACCATAGCAAGAAACCCTTGGCCACCTTTCTTTAGATACTTTTCAGCCTGCAACGCCGATACCAACACTAAGGCTAGGTGCTCCTGACTTCCAATAAAACTAAATTCAGGTTGATTAGAAATTTTGAAGTTCACTATTTTCTTGAAACGGTCTACTGAAGCATGATATGAGGCCAACCAGTCCATTCCAAGTATAATATCAAAGAACTTTAGTTGAAGGATGATTAGATCAGCCTTCAACCTCCTATCTTTCATGTTAATTAGGCAGGATCTGTATACTAAGTCTACCATCATAACATCTCCATTTAAAAATGCAATGAGCAATGCTTACTCTAGAGGAACGGGTGTCAAAGATTCATTCTTGGCAAGATAAGTATCGGATATAAATGAATATGTGGTGCCCAAATCTACTAAGGCTTGAGTATAAGTGTTGCCTACTTTAATCATATCTAGTCATAAAGTTTAGCTTGTCTTAGATGTCATGAGGTTTAATATTTCTTTTTCCTATCTACCATTCATGATCAATGCATCACATTATATATGAATGAAATAATCTTAAATGAGTATTTAAGTAATAGGCATACCTATCACTACGGAGTTAGAGGCGGCAACATCCTGCTGTGTGAGGGTGAAGACCCTTCCCTGGGTCTTAGGCTACTATTGCTGGCTCTTTTCTTGATCTGGAGGGGGCTGTTGATCCTTTCGAACGGGACAGGTGGCCATTTTGTGGTCCTCCTTCCCACAAATGAAGCAAGCACCAGTTAGCTTGTGGCACCGCTTGCCTAAGTTGAACTTCCTGCAAAGAGGGCAACGAGTCTCCTCACCCTTTTGTCTTGAGAGTGCCTAATAAGCACCCTTCTTCTTGGCTTGCCCTGAAGACTGGCCAGAAGAAGACCCCTTCCTCTCCTGTTCCCACTCCGTCTAAACCACGCTCATATCTCTCTCAATCACCAGGCCTTGTTTATCACAGCATTGTATGTGGAGAGCTAAAATGCATTGACTGCTTGCATGAGTCTAGGCTACAGTCCCTCAGTAAATCTAGTGATCTTGGCTCTCTCAGTGGTCACTTTATTTGGAGCAAACCGGGCCAACCTAGTAAACTCAGCTTCATATTGGGCCACTGAGAGATTCCTTTGCTTCAGTTTGACAAACTCAGACTCCATCTATCTTTGCACACTACTGAAAAAGTATTTATCATAAAAGATCTCCTTAAACTCTCCCAAAAGATAGCCGTTCGCCTAATCGCTACTCCATAAGTGGCCACCAATCATATGCCTCCCCCTGAAGGAGGTAGGTGGCGAATCTAATCCGCTCCTCCTTTTGACTAACATGGGACCCGAAGGCCTTCTCATCTCTCTCACCCATTTCTCAGCATCGACAGGGTTGGTGGATCTAAAAAAAAAAAAAAAGCAAGGGCCAGGCTTTTGAACTCTGTAAAGCTACGACCCCTCCTGGCTAGGGTTGAGATGGAGCAAACTAAGCAAGCCGTTCGAGCTGAGCCAACTAAGTCTAAGGACTAAGAGGGTCAGACTAAGTCTATGGAGTAGGAAGAGCAGGCTCAGAGTGCAAAGTAGGAGCAGACTGAGTCTGCGGAGTAGGAGAGGGAGGCTGAGCAGGCAGGATTTGCTAAATTTGCTATTGCATGGCCTGCATAGCTTGCGACATTCTCGCGAGGGCCTAAAAGTTTTTGAGCCTAAAATTGTGATTGGCCATTGCCCACCAATTAATGGAACTAGAGCCTCCAAAAGCTTGCTGGCCAACGTTACCAACCTAAGAGTCCTCAATATATCACAGACTTCTGGTGTGACGGAGTATTATTAACTCCTGCCAGGGTTAGATTCCAGTCAACATCTTTATAAACCTCTAAATTTCATGCTTTCAAAACATGTTTACTTAAAATCTTCTTAAAGTTATTACCCTCCTAGTGTCATCCTACTGTTTTACCTAGTGTCATCCATGTGTTTGCCCTTAAGATCAAACTTAGGTTTTGATACCACTCAAATTGTCATGCCCCTGATCAATGGTGGTGGCTTAGGAGTAACAACCTACTGCATGTAAGGCGTCCTATAGCAATCCAATTTATACAGGAAGGAATAATAACTGTATATCATTCAAAAGTTAATAACATTTCTACTACAATCTATAACTATAAGTTTTGAACTACATGCCAAAATATATAAGATCAATGGGGCTACAACAAAATATGATCTATATCACTCTGATAGAAGCTCCATCTATCCCATATCTCTTTCTTTAGTTTTGTGGCTCTGAAAAATATTATGAGATTTTAATGGGCTTATACTTAGTAAGTAAGCCTACTATAATATAATATAATCATTTCAAACTTTTAGCAAATTAGATTTTTATATGTAAAAAAAACACATGTAAAGCTTTCAAATTTTAAATATATTTTATCATATTATCAAAGCATGCATATCATATGCTTAAAATAATTTCGAAAGCTAATGTCATGTAGCATTTTAAAATATAATTTTAAATCAAACCACAGTACCACTGTAAATAACATGTAAATTCCATTTTTACCAATGTTTTACGGTCATACACTACGTCCATGTAAAAATAACACCTTATATGTGTATTCTCCCTATACATTTCTTATGGAGGAAGAGTCTTGGTATCAATAGAACACTCCTTGGTGTGTCCCATACATATAACCTCTGTGGAGGGTGGGTTCCAGAGTCATATTACAGAATACTCCTTGGGTGTGTCCTTCACATACAATCCCTATGGAGGTGAGTCCCGAAGTCAACAGAATACCTTTCAGTTGTATCCTCCATATATCACCCCTGTGGAGGGTAGGTTCCAGAGTCATGTAGCATATCATGTCATGTTACAGTAGACGGTGGTTATACATAATAGCATATTCATAAAATATCATTTTCATATCATATTTGCAAGATACATATATTTTGCAAAAATGTAATAAATATACCATTCACATGTATAATGGTTTGAACATGTCAAAATACACATATATAATTATATAAAACTTTTAGCAATTTTAAATATCATGACAAATAATCATTTGTATATATCGGTACCAAATAATTTGCAAAATTTAACAATTCCAAGACGACTATGGCCAATAATCATTTGCATGTAAAGGTACCAAATAATTTTGTAAAAATTAGCACTTTCAAATAACCATATAAAATGGTCAATTTGCATGTATGTGATACCAAATCTATTTTCTTATTTTTCAAATAATACACAATATATTAGTATAGCATTTAAACCCATAATTTATATATTTTAATAATTCATAAAAATCATGATAAATGGCTTACTTACCTTCTAACGCTAATCCAAAGATGCAACTCAGCTATTTGGGCTCTTGAGTACCTACAATATGATTTTTCAAACTTTAATCTCCAAAATCATGATGTCAATATGACTCTTATACTTTACCCAGTCTAATCCTAGGCCCAACTTTGGGCTTAAATATCTTCAATTATATAATTCCAAATGAGGAAATAAAATTTTTTTGACAAACTAGGATCAAAGTTGATCCAAACCCTACCTTTCTTTTGTTAGGCCCGACCCGATTTGTAGCCCAAAAGGGGTTCACTGGGCTGGGCTGAACTTGGGCCCATCCCCTCCTCTTCTTCTCTTTCCCTTCCTGGTTCACTCGAACCGAGAGAAATGGAGATGGCCGGTGGCTTAGGGCCATTGTTGGCCCTCCCAGGGGTCAAGTTGGCCGCTGGCGACCGGCCCAGTGCCAACGGTCACTAGCAGCCACCCTTTCTTCTTTTTCTTCCCTTGCTTCTTCTTCCTCCCTACCCGTCACCATCTCAGCTTGGGTAGTGGCATGATCGGCCACCTTCAGCTAGCCAAACCCCATTGGACGCTGCCCTGGTGCTAATGGGGGCCACCGCTCGTGGCCAGATCCTAGCAAGGCGGCAGGCATGCCGCCGGGCCCAAACTGATGCAAGAGCCAAACCAGCTCCCAGGAGGGCCGCCCAACGGCCCTCTTTCTCCCCTCCTCGGCCGCCTCGAGTGGTTGGGCTTCCACAATCGGCGTTGTTGAGGTGCCCGGCACGATTATGGGAGGAGTAGACAAACACTGCCTCTCTCTCTTTCTTTCTTCTTCCTTGGGTTGTGGCACAGTCGGCCGAACCCCATCAAACGCCGCCCCAGCACCGACAGGGGCTGCTGCCTACGACTCGGACCCAGCGAGCCGATGGACACATCGCTGGGCCCGAACCTAGGTGAGAGCTAAACCGGCTCCCGCTTCTGTGGAGGGTCGTCCAGCGGCCCTCTTCCCTTCCCTCCTCGACTACCTTGAGTGACTGGGCTTCTCCCCCTATCAACGCTGATCCATTGAGCACCGTTGAGCACTTGGTCTTACCAAGGCCGAGGCGCGGCGAGCACCTCCCCTGATCACTTTCTTTCTCCCTCCTCATCGAGTGGAGATCTGACCTAGTCGATGGCGTATGGCAACAGAGACCGGCGGAGTGGAGCGACGCAAGGTGACGGGGTGAGGAGGGGGCCGACGGTGCGGCCCCCCCCCCTCTTTATTGTGGCGGCCCTCTCCTCTGCCCGTGCGTCAAGCGCACATGATCACTGCCATGCCATGCTGCAGCATACGTAGCGTGATTCGCGCTATCTTGCTCTGGCATGCATGACAAACCTTTTTTTTTTTTGACCAGGGGTTTACACATCGTTTGGAGGATAGCAATTCAATATATCCTGACAAAAGAATGTATGCCTATTTGTTCTCGAAATGGAGCCAACTCCAAGTAGTCAATAGTTATCATCTGTGATTTTGATGAGCTTTTAAGGCTTTGTTTGGTTCATGACAGAGCAAAGAGAGGAATGGATTTATTGGACATTAATTTCTGTTAGCCATAAAAAGAAAAGAAGATTTAAACAAAGAAAATAATGAATTTATTGGGCATGAATTTCTAGGGAATTTCTATTTGCATCGCTCGGGTTGCTCAGTTCACCCTCCAAAATTTTTTTAAAAAAAATTCTAAACTACCTCCGTCCCCTCCCCCTCCTCTAACACCGCCCCCCACCCTTCTTCCGACCCCCATCTCCTTCCCTCCCATCCCTGGCACTGCCATCATCTGTCCCGTATCCAACAGGTAAAGACAAAGTGTCAAGACGCAGATGGCACCTCTGTCCCTGCCCTTCAGCCATCATTGCACTCTACAGGTGGACCTCGATGCCAATTGAGAAGGCATCTCTAAGCATGTTCCTTGTTTGGTTCCTGATAAACGCATAAATAATTATCATTAAACCTATTAATTAATAATTTAACGTACCTATTATTATTTAATATTTTAATATTTATATAATATTTTAGATAAAACCTTATCAATTTAAAGAGCTTGATTTTAGGGATTTAACGATGCAAACGGAACTCGAATCGGATTTAAAACGAGTTTGGAATTGATTTTATAAGATTTAGCATGGATTTCAAAGCAAAAACGGCAAACATGTTGCCGACTTCATCCGTTTTTCTTTATTTTCATCCGATTCTTCTCTTAATTAATTCTAACCATTTCCTCCACTAATTAAGGAATAGATTAGATTGGAAGTTATCAAATTGAAAGAATTAAATTCCTCTAGAAAGAATTTGGATTTTATTTATGATTTCTCTGAGATTTTTCTCCGCGCCGCTTGTTGCCTCTGTGTCGTCTCTGTTTTGATCCCGTTGCTTCACCGCGTCCGGACCTCTACAAATAGCAGCAGAGAAGCATCGTTTGGAGGGGGAAGTTGGTGGAGGCGCTGCATCAAGGGTTCGTGAAGAGTCATCCACCCGTCCGAGGATCTGCATCTGTTCCAGCCAGCCGTGAGAGGAAGTCTCTGCTATGTTCTGTGTCGTGTTCTTGAAGGAGAGTTCATGCCGTGGCTTGAATCTGCATCTGTTCCAAGCCGTGAGGGAGAGACTCTGTTCCAAGGAATCTCGTGGAGGCTCTGTTCGTCCGTGGGCGTTGGAGGATCCGTTTGGAGACTCTGTTCTGTTCGTGGGCTCGGGAGGCGCATGCAGAGGAGGGAGAGGAGTCCGTGGATTTCGTGGATGCTCTGTTCGTGGCCCGGTTCATGTCTTCAACCCGGTTCAGCCTGTCTTCAGTCCGTTTCATCTTATCTTTGATTTGATTTATGAAGAATTTGTTGCTCTCTTATTGCTATCAGAAATTAAAACTCTTTTATTTTAGATTTTAATATGCACTCTTGGATGTTATTGAAATAAAGTTTTATGCATATTTAATTATTAAATTCTATTTAAGTAAAAATAATTTAGACAGATTTATTCTTAAAAGGGATGGGCCGTGATCTACGGGTACGAGCCATGCTCTAATAAGATAAACCATATCTTATTATTTTGCACTACTAATTATCTACTTCGTTATTTATTTAGTTAAATTTATAAATTTATTTCAAGATAATCGCTAAAGTCCCTGTGGAATCGATCCCTTACTCTCGCTATTCTAATAGTGAAATTAAGGTGTTTTAATCGTTGCGCTACGACACGCATCAGATTTTTGGCGCCGTTGCCGGGGACTTAAGTATGTTATTTTGAAAAAAAATAAAAAAAAAAAAAAGATTAATTTTTCTTAAATAGTTATTGTCTCTTTTTTATTTTTTTTCCTTAATTGTTAGAATTGCATATTTTCTTTTTAACATAAAAAAAATTAATTATTACTTTCCTTTTTGCCACAAATCCAATTTTAACCTAATCAAAATTTTCTTTTAATTAACTTACCTAAAAAAAACCTAAAAGAAAACCCTAAGATATCTTCCATAAAACATAATTAATTTAAGGAAAAAAAAAAAATTATAAAAATAAAAAAAATATATAAAAAATAATTATTTTATTTCTATTCTTAGATTGACTTAGGTGATTTATTTTCTGCAAAACTCAAAATTCTTCCATTGACATCTCATAATTTATTAGGAAATTAGAAACTAATCACAAAAATCTTAAAATAATAATAAAAAAAATTATTGTTTGCTTTAGAGTCATTGGTAGGGTGTATGCTTGGTCGCCGATCGTTGCAACCCAACCTTATACCCTTAGATCCTGAGATAGAAAGAACTATTAGAGCAAACAGACTCAGAATTATGGATCCTAATAACGAAAATAATCAACCACGACAGTTAAAAGAGTATTTCACTCCTTCAAGGTATACCTACTCTCCCTGCATTCAAGTGCCTCCAGTAGAGGCTGTCCAATATGAAATTAAGTCAAGTGTAATCCAAATGTTACCATCTTTCTATGGACTTACAAATGAGGATCCCTACAAACACTTAGATGAATTCTTAGAAATTTGCTCAACTGTCAAGATTCAAAATTTCTCTGATGATGCACTTAGGCTTAAGTTATTCCCTTTTTCCCTAAAAGATAAAGCCAAGTATTGGTTAAATTCATTAGACACTGTTATAATTTCAACTTGGGATCATCTTCAGAGAGAATTTCTTAAGAAATATTTTCCTATAGGAAAAACGAATCAAATTAGAAAAGCCATAACAAGTTTTTCCCAGACAGATGGAGAAATGTTCCATGAGACATGGGAGAGATTCAAAGAACTGATTAGAAAATGTCCACATCATGCTATACCCAAATGGCAACTGGTTCAGTGCTTTTATGATGGATTATCAGAAAAGCATAGGCAAATGGTTGATGCTTCATGTGGTGGGACATTTATGTTAAAAAATGAACATGAGCTTGGCAACTCTTTGAGACATTGAGTGAGAATTCATTACATCATATGTCAGTTGCTCGTCGAGACCCTCCCGTAGAACCTAAAAGAGGTGGAATATATGAAATAGGTCATTCTACAGATATCTATACTAAGGTAGATGAATTATCCCATAAACTTGATCGGATTCTACAAGTTGGAAACATCTCTTCCCCATCTACTCAATTACATGAGGTCTGCATAATTTGTTCGAGTCCAACCCATTCTATAGGTGAATGTCCAGCTGCATACCAATTTCCTGAACTTGTTCAAGAGCAAGCCCACCAAGCCCAAACCCGATTAGCTCCTAGAACAGGAAATGATCCATTTTCAAATACTTACAATCCTGGCTGGCGAAATCACCCAAATTTTTCTTGGAAACCTCAACCTGTAGCCAATTCATCGATCAGACCTAATTATCAAGAAACCAATTTTAGAAACATGCCATATTCACAATATCCAAACATCCCACAACCTCCACCGAATAATCAGCCTACTTTTGAAGACAAAGTGTTACAAGCATTGAAAGGGCTAGAAATGAATACTCAAATCCTTCACTCCACACACAATCTATTGCAAAACTAGAAACTCAGATAGGTCAATTAGCCACAGCATTCAGTAGAAGGGAGGAGGGTAAGTTACCTAGTCAGCCTATCGATAACCCGAAAGGACAATTCATGGCTGAAGGTTCCAATAGTCCTGACAAATTCCCAGAACATGCTAAATCAGTCATGACTCTCAGAAGTGGAAAAACATTGAACCCACCTGAACCAACCCAGAAATTAGAAAGTGGCTAAACCAGAAGAGAGAAGAAATGAAAAAGAAAAGGAATTCAATGATCAAGCAATCATACCTAAAGCCCCATTCCCTAGTGCTTTAGAATCTCCTTTGCCTTCAGATAAGAAGAATATAAAATGAATGAGATGCTTGAGTTATTTAAGCAAGTCCAAATAAACTTACCTCTTCTCGATGCTATCAAGCAAGTTCCAGCTTATGCCAAATTTTTGAAGGATCTATGCACACAAAAACGGAAAGCCAAGACACAAATACCAAAAAAGATACATTTGACTGAGCAAGTCAGCTCAGTTGTTCAGCAAATAACCCCACCCAAACTAAAAGATCCTGGTACCCCGATTATATCATGTGTCATAGGAAACTTCACAATCAAGAAAGCATTATTAGATTTGGGTGCGAGTGTAAACCTTCTCCCAAGTTCAGTGTATGAGTTATTTGGATTTGGAGAGTTGAAACCCACGACAGTAACACTACAATTGGCAGATAGATCAGTCAAAGAACCTCGTGGAATATTGGAAGATGTATTAGTAAAGGTGGATGAATTCTATTTTCCTGTCGACTTCCTTGTGTTAGATATGGAATCTAGCGGTAATCCTAACCAAATTCCCATCATCCTTGGAAGACCTTTTCTAGCTACTGCTAATGCATGCATAAATTGTAGAACAGGTGTGATGGATGTATCTTTTGGAAACAAGAAGATGAGATTAAATATTTTTAATGCTTCCCAAGGACCACCTGTGTATGATTTAAATGAAGTAAACATGATAGAGGAAGTAGTAGATAAGAAATTCCAAAGTTTGATTGATTCGGATCCTTTACAAACATGTCTTACACATTTTGGAATAGATGACTTTGATATTGATGAGTATACCAAAGAGATAAACATGTTATTAGAACCACCTAAGTTCGACACCATCCCTCCTTGGACTATAAAATATGAACCACTTCCAACTAAACCAAGTCCTTTAATACCATCCTTGGAAGAACCACCCCAACTAGAATTGAAACCTCTTCCAGATGACTTAAAATATTCATTCCTTGGACCCAATGATACCCTTCCAGTAATCATTGCATCTACCCTAACCTCTGAGCAAGAAGATAAATTGGTAGATGTACTTAAAGAACATAAAGAGGCAATTGGATGGACAATAGCTGATATTAAGGGAATTGACCCTTCCGTTTGCATGCACCACATTCATAGTGAAATTGAAGCCAAACCACATAGAGACATGCAACGAAGGCTAAATCCAAACATGAGGGATGTTGTTAAGAAAGAAGTAGTAAAATGGCTTGATGCTGGTATCATTTATCCAATTTCAGATAGCCAATGGGTCAGTCCAATCCAAGTAGTACCTAAAAAATCGGTATTACCGTGATTAAAAATGAAAAGGGCGAATCAATTCCTACTCGCACATCAACTAGTTGGAGAGTGTGTATAGATTATCGAAAGTTGAATGCCGTGACTAGGAAAGACCACTTTCCTTTGCCTTTTATCGATCAAATTCTAGAACGGCTAGCGGGACAAAGTTTCTTTTGTTTCTTAGATGGATATTCAGGATACAATCAAGTCCCAGTATTTCCTGCAGATCAAGAAAAGACCACCTTCACTTGTCCCTTTGGAACATTTGCCTTTAGACGTATGCCATTTGGTCTTTGTAATGCACCAGCCACGTTTCAACGATGTATGTTGGCCATATTTTCTGATATGATTGGTCAATTTTTGGAAGTATTTATGGATGATTTTTCAGTCTTTGGTGCATCATTTGATAGCTGCCTCGAGAACTTGACTAAGGTACTGAAACGATGTATGGAAATGAATTTAGTCCTAAGTTGGGAGAAGAGCCATTTTATGGTTCGTGAGGGAATTGTGCTTGGACACATTGTTTCAGAGCGAGGTATTGAGGTTGATAAAGCCAAGGTTGAATTGATCTCAAATCTACCACCCCCAACCTCAGTTAAACAAGTACGATCTTTCCTTGGTCATGCTGGTTTTTATAGACGTTCATCAAAGATTTCAGTAAAATTTCTCGACCATTGTGTAATTTGTTGACCAAGGATAGTTCTTTTAATTTTGATAAAGATTGTCTAACAGCCTATAACATCCTTCGAACTGCTTTGACCACTGCACCAATTATCAAGCCCCCAGATTGGACCATACCTTTCGAAATCATGTGTGATGCTTCTGATTATGCTGTAGGGGCAGTTCTAGGACAGAAACTCAATCGAGAACCCCATGTAATTTATTATGCTAGCAAAACTCTTTCAGATGCACAAATGAACTATACTACCACTGAAAAAGAATTACTAGCAGTTGTGTTTGCCCTAGAAAAGTTTAGATCATATCTGTTAGGGTCTAAGGTTTTAGTTTATTCAGATCATGCAGCGTTGAGGCATCTTATATCAAAAAAGGATACAAAACCCAGACTGATTAGATGGATCCTCCTACTACAAGAATTTGATCTAGAAATCTTAGATAAGAAGGGTTCTGAAAATATGGTAGCAGATCATATCTCTAGGATCTCAGTGGAATACAATAAAGAAATAATCAGAGATAAGTTCCCTGATGAGCAATTATTCTCAATTTCCCATAGCAGTCTTCCCTGGTTTGCCCACATTGTGAATTATTTGGCAACAGGAAAAGTACCTTCCCACTGGACAAAACAAGAAAAAGATAGATTTTTCTCACAAATCAAATATTACTTTTGGGAAGACCCTGAATTATTTAAGTACTGTTCAGATCAGGTGATTAGGCGATGTGTTCCCGAAAGTGAATTCAAAAGTATACTTAACTTCTGTCATTCTCTTGCCTGTGGAGGACATTTTAGTGGAAAGAAAACTGCAGCAAAGGTACTGCAAAGTGGGTTTTATTGGCCAACTCTTTTTAAAGATGCACATGAATTTAGCCGTAATTGTCTCCAATGTCAACAAACAGGAAATATATCTCGAAAAGACATGATGCCCCTAAACCCTATCTTGGTTGTAGAAATTTTTGATGTATGGGGTATTGATTTTATGGGCCCATTTCCTTCCTCTTTTGGATTTGAATACATTCTAGTGGCAGTTGATTATGTGTCAAAATGGATTGAAGCCATGGCAACTCGAACCAATGACCATAAAGTTGTAATCAAGTTTATTCAGCATAATATCCTTAGTCGTTTTGGATGCCCAAGGGCTATAATTAGTGATGGGGGTACACATTTCACGAATAGACACTTTGAAGGATTAATGAACAAATATGGAATTACTCATAAGGTAGCTACACCTTATCATCCCCAAACTAGTGGCCAAGTTGAAATATCAAATAGAGAAATTAAAAATATCCTTGAGAAAACGGTGAGACCTGATAGGAAAGATTGGTCAGAACGTTTGGATGATGCATTATGGGCTTATCGTACTGCATTTAAAACTCCCATAGGAATGTCTCCTTACAGGCTCGTATTTGGAAAAGCCTGTCATTTACCTGTAGAATTAGAACACCGTGCATTTTGGGCTATCAAGCAATTTAATTATGATATGAAAAATGCAGGTGTCAATAGAAAACTCCAATTGAATGAGTTAGAAGAGCTACGAAATGAGGCATATGAGAGCTCAAAAATTTATAAAGAACGAACCAAAGCATATCATGACAAATTTATTAGTAGAAAAATTTTTGAACCAAATCAAAAAGTATGGCTTTACAATTCAAGATTACACCTTTTCCCTGGAAAACTTCGTTCACGATGGAATGGACCTTTTATAGTAACTCAAGTATTTCCCCATGGAGCTGTAGAGCTTAAAGACCCCAAGCAAGGAAATACATTCAAAGTAAATGGCCAACGTTTGAAACCATATATAGAAGAAATTAATGATGGAGAAGTTGTTGAATCAATTGATCTTGTGAACCCAACATTATCATAATAAGTAGCACAGTCTGGCTGAAGACTTTAAACTTAGCGCTCTTGGGAGGCAACCCAGTTTATTAGTTATTTTTAACTTTCTGTTCTTTTAGTATGTTCTTTTAGTATGACCAGAGAAGCAACAGAAGCAGATTGAAAGAAGATGGCAACAATGAAACTTCCAACCTTCAAATACTCTACCAGGTAGTATCTTTCCTTGAAATTAATTTTTCTTCCATTAGGGACAATGGAAATTAAGTTGGGGGGAGGAAAAAGAATAAGTAAATCCTCGAGTAAAACTATAATCAGATGTGTACCAATTCTGTCTCGATTTGAAGTTAATCAAGCAGTCTATTAATGAATTAATGGTTAGATTATTTTTGAGATACTGAGGAATAAATTATTAAGAAAACCTAATAAAAGGTAGGGTTTAGCCCAGAAAAATTTTTAGAATAATTTCAGACCCTCCTGACCACTGATCTTAATAGTACAATCTACTTAATAAGGGTATGGGTGAAAATGTTATTAAAAAAAAAAAAAAAAAAAAAAATCTCTCTTAAAGTTAATAATTAGGTTCTTAGCATTTTTCACTGAGTAACCGGGCCCCGTCACCTAAGAAAGTGATGTTGTTCGCGTAAAAAGGTGGAATGTAAAAGAACCTAAGTAGAGTCAGTCCTACCTAAAGCCTTTTTGACTCGAGTAAGTAAGTCCGAGGGGTTTTACACCTAATGCCCTAAAACCAATTGGTTTGGGAGCCATTGGCCTAAAGCTCGCTACAAGGGTTAATTAGAAAGCAAGGGGTTAGGACATTGCACTGACTTTACATATAAATAAATAAATAGAACTAAAGTACAAAAGACATTACACCCAACCCAAATTAAGTTAGAAGACTTAATTAGAGAAGTGGAAAGTTGGTGAAGGAAGACTTCTATAAATTCTTATGGACTACACTTTATCACTAATTGGGTAAACTTAATAATCCAATGAAGTACCTCCTTATGATCTAACCAAAATTTTTTTAAAAAAAAAGAACTGTAAGATAACTATCAATTCTTGGACTAGCTTGGTACATATTTCTAAATTTCTTATTTGCTCGAGAGTAAGATTCAAGTTGGGGGGAGTGATAAACGCATAAATAATTATCATTAAACCTATTAATTAATAATTTAACGTACCTATTATTATTTAATATTTTAATATTTTATATAATATTTTAGATAAAACCTTATCAATTTAAAGAGCTTGATTTTAGGATTTAACGACGCAAACGGCACTCGAAATCGGATTTAAAATGAGCTCGGAATTGATTTTATAAGGATTTAGCACTGATTTCAAAGCAAAAACGGCAAACACATTGCCGACTTCATCGTCTTCTCAACCGTTTTTCTTTATTTTCATCCGATTCTTCTCTTAATTAATTCTAACAGTTTCCTCCACCAATTAAGGAATAGATTAGATTGGAAGTTATCAAATTGAAAGAATTAAATTCCTCTAGAAGGAATTTGGATTTTATTTATGATTTCTCTGGGATTTTTCTCTGCGCCGCTCATTGCCTTGCGTCGTCTCTGTTTTGATCCTGTTGCTTCGCCGCGTCCGGACCTCTACAAATAGCAGCAGAGAAGCATCGTTTGGAGGGGGAAGTCGGTGGAGGCGCTGCATCAAGGGTTCGTGAAGCAATCATCCACCCGTCAGCAATCATCCACCCGTCCGAGGATCTGCATCTGTTCCAGCCAGCCGTGAGAGGAAGTCTCTGCTCTGTTCTGTGTCCATGTTCTTGAAGGAGAGTTCGTGTCGTGGCTTGAACGATCTGCATCCGTTCCAAGCCGTGAGGGAGAGACTCTGTTCCAAGGAATCTCGTGGAGGCTTTGTTCGTCCGTGGGTGTTGGAGGATTCGTTTGGAGACTTTGTTCTGTTCGTGGGCTCGGGAGGCGTATGCAGAGGAGGGATAGGAGTCCGTGGATTTCGTGGATGCTCTGTTCATGGCCCGGTTCATGTCTTCAACCCGATTCAGCCTGTCTTCAGTCCGTTTCATCTGATCTTTGATTTGATTTATGAAGAATTTGTTGCTCTCTTATTGCTATCAGAAATTAAAACTCTTTTATTTTAGATTTTAATATGCACTCTTGGATGTTATTGAAATAAAGTTTTATGCATATTTAATTATTATTAAATTTATTTAAGTGAAAATAATTTAGACTGATTTATTGTTAAAAGGAATGGGCCGTGATCTAAATAAGATAAACCATATCTTATTATTTTGCATTACTAATTATCTACTTCGTTATCTATTTAGTTAAGTTTATAAATTTATTTCAAGATAATCGCTAAAGTCCCTGTGGAATCAATCCCTTGCTCTCGCTATTCTAATAGTAAAATTAAGATGTTTTAATCGTTGCGCTACGACACGCATCAATTCCCGTGTACTTGAGAGAATCAACGAGACCACGGCCTCGTATCTCTCACCGTTTCGCTGTGCAGTAGCAACCAATCACATCCCTCTTATTTTTCACCTCTTAGGTGAGGGGTGGTGCCGAGGATGGAAGGGAGGAAACGGGGCTGGAGGAAGGGATGGGGGACGATGCCAAGAAGGGGAAAGGAGAGGAGAGGCTGTTGGGGAGGAAAGGAGAGAGAAAACAGGGGCCGAAGGGGAGAGATGGGGAGCGGTGCCAGAAAAGGGAAAGGAGAGGGAGGGCACCGGTGCCGAGGAAGAGAGAGGAAGGACAGGAGATGGGGGTAGTTTAGGATTTTTTTAAAAAAAAAAATTAGGGAGTGCATTGAGCAACCCAAATGGTGCAAATAGAAATTCCTGAATTTCTGTCGATAGCAAAATGGAATTTAGATGGTTAAAAATAACAAGAAAATAGTGAGCTTACAATTTAAAATTTTGCTTTCTCCAAAAAGAAAATAGCTGATAGAGTATTGGTCAAGATATTGTAACACTGCTACTTTTTCTACAATTTTATATGCTTCCATATGAAACTTTTTTCCTGCTCGACCCAACAGAGCATAAGGATTTTCACAGACTACTAACTGAACTTTGAAAAATTGTTGATTAAAGGTTCTAAAGCCATGTAATGTTCCATACGCTATATTTCATTTCGACTAATGTTAGGATTTCATCAATCTACAACTCTTTTGTATCTATTGCTCTTGTAATTCATGAATACATTGGTTGCTTTGGCATGACTCTTGGTAAAAATTGAGCAGAGCCTTGTGCCAGAACAACTTTTTTTTAAAGGAACAGGCAAATTTTACCACACTCAATTAGGATAATTTGAAGGTATAATGTACATTGTTCCTATTTGAGGTTGCATACATGGTGCATGTCTAAAAAGGCTGCTTACTTTTCAGACTGCTTCAAACTAATCAAATCCATTAGTCCTGAAATTAGCTGAAGGATGCAGAACACGACACAGATGTAGGAAGCTAGAAAAGGGGGACAAAACACATCACAAAATCAACCCTCCAATATGCTTGAGCATTTCACAAATAATTCATCTCAATATATTCACATCCCTCAATTAGAAGAAAAGCACTTTTTGTTTGGCGATAGGGTTAAGTAGCTGAGCACAGGACCTGAATTTTGAAGTGATGTTTCAAATTTAAATATTTATTGAGGCAAGTTGAAAGCTATGGTAATCAACAGCTTTTACATTTTAAATTAATGAGTACAAGTCATAAACAGACAGAGCTACTATCATACGAGATGATATATTTAACAGCATCAAAACTCCTAACAACAGAGGAAATAATCATGTTCACTCAAATCTGAGAACAATAGAGAAAAGAAAAGAAAGCTGATAAACAGCACGTACTCATGGAGCAGCAAGTAGGCCAATCAGTCATCATGGATAACAAGAACAGTAAACATTTTTAAACATAAAATGATATAAGATGCCTCAAGCATTGCACTAATACAAAGTTAGACATTAGGTTTCTCAGATGCCACACCCATCTTGTCTAGTGTCATTCCTAACGCAACCATCCACTCAATTAAAATTGAAGATTGCAACCTCGTCTTTAGCAGTTATCCAATCACTAAAGCAGCGTCTCTTAAAAAACTAGAGCAATTGATGCCTATACTTCGTGAAGTAAAGCATAATTTCCATTATAGATATCTTTTATTGCAATTACCTCGCAAAGGCAAAGTTCTATTTGTATGTTTGTTCAAAAATTATGAGTTATCAAAGTTACCAATTTACATGATAACTTAGGGAAGTTTGTATGAAGGATGAATGCTGAAAAGGCAGATTGCAACCAACAATGTGCCTAATGTACAGATCATCAAAGAATGAAATTTAAACAAGTTATACCAGAGCCGTTGATGATATGCCTGAAATTCATTTAGTCTAAGTTCGAAAGGATTCTCTATGTAAGGTAAGATGAGGCTATGATTGATTCGTATCTTGATGGATGAATGAAGGTGAAATCTGAACATAAGTTTATTTTCAGATACAGCTAAACGAAATATCATGGCTCAGACTTCATAAAAATGTCAATTAGGATAGTCTCCTTTCCTCTAGGACACATTAATTTGTGGCAGCGGTGTGCACGGAGGAGCATCCGTCTTGTTCATTTGATTGCTGTCTGTTGATTTGCAAACCTTAGGGCCTCTGTGGCATCATTGTTGTTACTTTTGTTTTGTTTCTATACAAATGAGTGGAATTATCATATGGAGATTGATGTTGAAGATAGAAGATAGAATTTGTACAAAACCTCCCTTGTCCCTTGTTCTTATACCCACTATTTTTTCAAAATCAATTGATCCTTGCTTGCAAAAGTGCTGAAGGTTCCACAAGGCAAATTGGAAAAATAGAAGGGTTTCATGACACATGTTATTCAGTCTAGTTCTTTTTCTTTATCTTGGATTTTTGAAAACAAAAACATGACCAAACAGACCCTTAGCATTTCTATATTTTATTACGAGAAGATTAATTAGATGAAACCAGATTTTTTGGGACGCAGTTTTGGAGATGCGGCAGTGACGATGAGGTGGGCAACTAAAGATTAATGGAACACCATGGCTATTTTGGGTACAGAGGTGAGCAGAATATGGGAACCATTTGATCTAATGGCTCCTTAAAAGAGTCTTTGGCACAAAAGAAGATGAGCAGAGAAAAAGATATGAAAGACTGATACTTCTCTAAAATGAGAGACTAGCACATCATCTACTCTATTCATTGGAATGTACTTTCCAAATTTTGGCCATTTAGCATATATCTATGAGCCCTAAATGTAATAAGCTTCAACCGGACATGATCTCGAAAATTGACTGCACAAAATTCTTTCTTTTGGTTTGGGAAAATATCTGGCACATGAAATCTTTTGCAACTGGCAATGCAGGGACTTACCAGTTTAGTGTGATGCTATCAGCTGGCAAAATAAGACATACGTCCCTGAATCTTATCACAGTTACAAAAACCAAACAAACCACAGAATGAACTCAAAATCAACCTTTTCTTCTGTTCTTTCAAGAAAAGTAGAGATCAACCATGAAAAAAAAATCTTGTCATGTCAGATAACATCAAGATTCCATTTTTTTGTGACTACTGCTACTTGCAAGCTGGTTGTGTGCTCATAAAAAATTTATTCTGCCACATAATAAGGGTGCTATCCTCATAAAAATTTTAAGTGGTAAATGGTTGATTCTTGCCAGTTCAGTATTAGTGGATCCATGCAACTTTTTCCTATGCATTTTCTGATTTTTATTTATCCTGGTTCAGTCTGTGTAGCTTGCTTTCTCATGCCTGATAAGATGCAAATCGATATCTACAGGATATTGGAAAGATATGATCACCTGAATGGCTGCATTGCTCGCATATTCCAAGTAACTGTTGATGGAGTTTGATGAACGAACTCATAAAGTTGTCCTGTGTAAAAAGTATACAAGTCGTGTATTTTCAAAGAAAAAGTTAAGCCACACTTTCCCGTTTACCTGTCATAAAACGTAAGGTCAAGGAACATCTTGGATACTTAATATTAACTTGTCTAAGATAGAGAATGTCACTTAGGTTGTTCGATAGATCCGTATGTTTAAGTTTTACCACTTCACAAAATGACAAAATTTTGGCACAGCCTGATGGTAGAGGGCTTAAAATCTTGACAGGACCAACTTCATCCAACTTCACAGAAAGTTTTATTGAACTTGCTTAATGCATGCCTATAGACCTGCATAACAACTAATATAGGTTTTAAGTCTGTAATTTTTGCCAAAAGACATTGAAAAATAATTCAGCAGGTAAAACTCAGGCTGAACTGAACTCTCAAGTGGGAACACTCAGATCTGAGTGCATGTCAAAATTCTACAAGAGCACCTGGGCCTTTGTATGATTTTGTTTCCACCATGTCATGCAAGCGAGGATGCTTCAACAGTGCAATCACAAAAATTCTATCAATACGTTTACCATTGAGTACATGTGCACATATTTATCTAGAAAGTAACGATATATAAAAATGAAAGAATATAAGCCTCAGTTCAAAGGTATAACCCGGAGAGAATGAGATTAAAGATCATTTATCTGAATTCAAACCTTGAGCATTTCAAAATTTTGATTGCACCTTTCTCATCAAACAAGAAATGCTCAGATTTATTCAGATTAATTGACAATACAGCTGTCTACATTAACAAACTCAATTGTCAAAAAAGGTGTGGAAACTAGCATCTAAAAGATGAAGTCTGGAATTCTCTTTCATCGCCCAAACAGGGAAATGCGGTCATTCTGGATTGCTTGAGAAAGGTTCAGATCAAAAAGTTCACAACGGATTGGCATCTCTATTTCATAGAAAGGGTTCTTCAATACATAATCTGTGTACAATTCATAGATGACCTTAAGCAGACCTTCCATGTGTTCTTTGCCAGGCTCACAAACAACAAAAAATTTTGTACCTGTCATACAATGGATTGGGAAAAAAAATTCAACATATGAATGATTAAAAGTTGTATTGACAACAAAAAGAGATATAAGACCCAGAAAACATCATCGAGCAGAATTTTGAAGACAATCATACTTGATTAAGGAGCATGTTACGTGTGGAAACATGCTGATGGCATTAAAACAGACTATTTAGGCTGAAATATAGGCACATTAATGACAAGGGACAGTAAAAGACAATTTAAAATCTTAAAAATCAATAAAGAAAATTCAGAAGCTATATCAAAGGGCTATGATTAAATGGAGAAAGATAAACTTCCCTCGAGCACCATAAATATGACCAATATAAAGATCGCTATTGGCAGCAAACAGATTATTTCTAATCTCCCATCAGGACCCCTGACAAAGTTGGAGGGCAGAGTTCAGGTATCAATCATTCTCCAGGATCATGGATGTCGTACAGAAAAATTTATGGTTAATATAGCTTTGAAGAATCTGCTTTTATCTAATCCTCAAATAATCTTACATAAGGTCATGAGATTGGAGATGTGCAGATGGCTAAATGAGGAGGTAAAGTTGGGCATGTAAAGTGTTTATCCAATGACTGGGTAAATGGGCGGGTAACGTGTGTATTCAATGATTGGGTACATGGGCGGGTAAAGTGTTTATTCTAACAAATGTCCCAGTGCTAAAAATAAGAAGCACATGAAGATAACACAAGTAATTAAGCTTCACACTTTATTTGAGTCACCAACACAAAATTCACAGAAGGGGAAACATGCTAACGTGAACAGAATCCTGCAGACACCAAGCTCAGTGTCATTCACTTCCTGACGGCGACAGAATAAAAGCCTAAATGAAACCTTTCTTCGAAAATACATGAAATCTAAACTTTAACAAGCCTGATTTTCCCCAAAGAATATCATAATAGTGATCTGGGACTATGGTTGGCCCACTCATTGATTCATCCGCATATCAAAATTGCACAACGATTGTAGAAAAACATATTGTGGACTGCCATTATCCTCCATAAAATTATTACCTTAGGTAGTTTCGGATAGCAAATGGTTGTGATATGAACAACGCAGACAAGGAAAAGAGAGAACATGACAGCAGCTCCATGTTTTGACACTCCTCAACTGATATAGATTTATGCAACAAAGATAGTTCTAGATGATATCATATAGAATTTGGGGTTGCTTGAAAAATAACTCATGGAACTTGAAGAGGTTTCTATTCAATTTTAGATAATGTCAACCATGTGATTCAATGATATTTAAGTAACTACAGTCTCTCTAAAACCTTCTTATAAGTATGCTGCGGAACTTGCTATATGTCTAGGTTTAAGATATATGGAAGAATGAAAGAATCCTTTAAAGAAATCAAATATTGTACAGGAGGAAAGACTACAAGAGACAAAAACTCTAGATTGGTGGAGGCTATCAGTGGGACATTAGGTGCAATATCAACTATTCAAATGCCAAAGTTCAGTTCTATTAAGTGATGGTATTGTCCAATAACCTCCAGCAAGCTACTAGTAAACTAATGGATAAAATAGATTCACCAAGAAAAATAGGTCTTATCGTCAAAACAACAGCTTGAACATAATAACTAGTATGAATGAGTTTCATTACCTCCTCCAGTCATCATAGATACAATGATGGAAGTACACAGTTGGCTTTTACAAGCAAAACCCACTAATTTTTGAATTGATCAGACTCAAAGTGTCACTTTTCCTAAATCACTTATTGCACTAAGATAATCCATTGTCTAAGTTCTTACCATTCTACTACAAACAGAGAGTTTGAAATTATTCTATTCCACCAAAATGTGACAACAGGACCTGTTCATTCATTACTTTTCCTGAAAAATCATGGATTCAATGTTTGACCTTATAAATGGCATCCATTAGTTTCTATTCACCACCAGACAAGTGGTTTATTATAGCTTTCTTTTGTACAATTTGTCTACAGCCACAATATGGAATTGCAATTTCCTATATTTGTTAACATTGGTATCTCAACCTGCATTCAAAACACCAAAATGTAAATGGTCTACCATATAGTTTGTTGGAGAGTGGGAAATCGCCCACATTGGGTAAGGGACTTTAGTTGGTCTCAAATACACATGGAACATCCTATTTAACTAGGTTAAATTCTCAAATTGGAGTTTAACATGATACCGGAGCCAGCTGTCCCTTCTCTTTGCCTGCCGATCTCGCTCAATGCTCTTGTTTTCCACATGTAGCCCTTCGTGGGGTTTCATCCTGCTAGTCCACATGAGAGGGGCTGTTAAAGAGTGGGAATAGTCCCACATCAGATAGATCAGAGACTTTAGTTGGTCTTAGATACACGTAGGTCAATCCACCAACAAGCTTAAGCTTTTGGGTTGGACTACAACATATTTTGCCTTTTTTTTTTAGTTGCTTACAATATAGCATTCAAACAGTTACTTGATTAAATTCAAGAAATGAAAAAAGACAAACACATAAACATGTCAATTCTTTTCCACCAAACAAAAATGTCAATTCTATATCCTGCCTTTCCACAATTACTTACCATGGAAATTAGGTCTACAAAATGATCCCTTCTTGCCACAAAGGATTGAAAGGAAAATTACATGTCTCTAAAGTGAAAAGAAAGAAGGTATTAGTATTTTCCACAATGAGTTCAACTAATACTTCATGTCATTTCCCACTTAGGGTCTATATGGTTTGTTTTGGAAGTGTCTCCAATCACTTTGAAAGTGATTCCCTAGAAGTCCGACCGTTTGGCAGTGAGAATGGTTGCCCAGAACTGACACTTGGGGTGGAAGCTGCTCCCAGCCCACTCCCACCCTAAAATGATTGCATTTACAATTTCTTGACTCCAAACCCAGGGTGGGCCGAAGTCCCTTAAAGTGGAGCTTGGCCCTCTCCTCCACTTTCCCTCACACACCCTCTGTTTTGTTCTTGAGCTAGTTAGAATGCCTCCTCTCGGCCTGCTCTCCCTCAACCCTCTTGCCCCCCCCCCCCCCCCCCCCCCCCCCCCAACCCCCAATCTCCTCTCTCATTGATCCTCGTGGCTCCCATCGGCGATCTATCCTGCTGTTGTGGTGCCTTGCTTCACTCCGTAGGTGATCTTTCCAGTTCTCCTATTGCCTCACTACTCCTCATGGTGATCTCAATCTGATCAAGCTTAGATTACCTGATAAACTCCTTGTAACGACCCGGGCCCATAAACCTACAAACCCATTTCGTTACAAGAAAGTAAGACGGACAAGGTCCACACCAACTTGGGCCACCACAGCCCAAAAGGGATCCAATTGGTACTTGTCCATCTTCCTTAACTAGTTATAAACCATATAACCAACTCCCAATTTTTCGATATGGGACTATTGAGAGAGGCATCACAATCTACCCCCTTACAAAGGCGGGATCCTCGTCGCCATGATCGCAACCACCAGACAGGCAGGATTCTAGAGGTAGCCCCCACAGGTTCAAGAGGTGACTCCCATCCTATAGATGTAGCACTTTGCCCTGTGGCACTTAGCTCCTGCACTTCCGACTGATGCATGGCTCTGGTACCATATTGTAACGATCCGGGCCCGCTGTACGGACCCATTTCATTACAAGAAAATAAGACAGACAAAATCCACACCAATTTGGACCACCACAGTCCAAAACGGATCCTATTTGGTATTTTGTCTTTTCTTGCTTTCTTTATAAATCCCTCACCCTTTTCCTCCCCCACCGATGTGGGATCATTTAAGAAGGGGCCTCACAATCTACCCCTTTAAAGAGGCGGCGTCCTCATTGCCAGAGATAGCCACCAAGCAAGCAGGATTCTAGAGGTGGCCCCCATAGGTTCAAGAGGTGGCTCCCATCAATGTAGCACTTTGTCCTGTGACCCTCACCTTCTGTGGCCCCTATAGGTTCAAGAGATGGCTCCCATCGATGTAGCCTTTGCCCTGTGTGGCACTTAGCTTCTGCACTTCCGGCTGGTGCATGGCTCTGATACCATATTGTAATGATCCGGACCCATTGTACGGATCCATTTCGTTACAAGAAAGCAAGATGGACAAAATCCACACCAATTTGGACCCCTACAATCCAAAACGAATCCTATTTGGTACTTGTCCATCTTCCTTAATTGGTTATAAACCATACAACCAACTCTCAATTTTTCAATATGAAACTATTGGGAGGGGCATCACAATCTACCCCCTTTACAGAGGCAAAATTCTCGTCGCCATGATCGCAACCACCAGACAAGCAGGATTCTAAAGGTGGCCCCCACAGGTTCAAAAGATGGCTTCCATCCCATGGATGTAGCACTTTACCCTGTGTGGCACTTAGCTTCTGTACTTTCAGCTAATGCATGGCTTTGATACCATATTGTAACGATCCGGACCCGCTGTACGAATCCGTTTCGTTACAAGAAAGCAAAACGAATAAGATCCACACCAACTTGGGCCACCACAGCCCAAAAGGGATCCAATTGATACTTGTCCATCTTCCTTAATTGGTTATAAACCATATAACCAACTCCCAATTTTTCGTTATGGAATTATTGAAAGGGGCATCACAATCTACCCCCTTACAGAGGCGACGTCCTCGTCGTCATGATCGCAACCACCAGATAGACAGGATTCTAGAGGTGGCCCCCACAGGCTCAAGAGGTGACTCTCAACCTATGGATGTAGCACTTTGCCCTGTGTGGCACTTAGCTCCTGTACTTTCAACTAGTGTGTGGCTCTGAAACTATATTATAACGATCTGGGCCTGCAAACCCATGAACCCATTTCATTATAAGAAAGTAAGACGGACAAGGTCCATACCAACTTGGGCCACCACAGTCCAAAAGGGATCCAATTGGTACTTGTCCATTTTTCTTAACTGGTTATAAACTATATAACCAATTCCTAATTTTTCGATATGGGACTATTGAGAGGGGCATCACACTTCTCCTTCCAAGCATTGATGGTGATGGTAAGCCCTGATAAGCCTTCGCCCCCCCCCCCCCCCCCCCCCCCCCCCTTCTCTACTATATTCGCTCCAGGTGAGAACTTTGATGATCATGATTGATGACCTAGGGTTTCATGTAGATGCTTTTTTATATTTTTTGGTCTGATTCACCACATTTAGTAGGATTTTTCTATACAACATTGGCTAATGTTTCACCCTTGAAGTCTAGGATTTTATCTGTCTATGATGCCATAGAATCTTTGAATCAATGGTTTGCCTTATTATTTCTCGTAATTAATTTATTCAACACATGCCGCAGGGAGGGTGATAGTTTCAATATGTATTTTATTTTCACAATTACAATATCAAAAAATATACAATATTATTTTAATAGTATGACTATAGTTGACAACTTAATAATAGCATTTTAATTTATCAATACACTCTCCATAATATATATTTTCTTTATATTATTAATAAAAAAAGAGATAATCCACATTATATTCTACTTCACTGCAACAGATAATCTTGCTGTCCACTTTGGGAGTGGCCATATCTTCTCACTTTCAAGTCAACCAAACATCCAAAGTGATTGGAAGCGCCTTTCTAACCGTGGGACTAAAAAGCTGAAGTCATGAAGTGCACTTTGGCAACCTTTACTTTCCTAGAAAACCAAATTGAAAAGTGCTCAACTTCAGAAAAAAGAACGTTCTGAAAATAACATTTTCAGAAATTTCCTAAAAGCCACTCATGTTCCACTTTCGCAACCAAACAGGCCATTAATCAATTATGACACTTCAGCACCAGTCTATTTTTCAAGACTAAATCCTCCTCTCCAAATAACCACAGCATCTAAATCATCAAAAATCTATAGCACGACCAGATCCACTAAACCACTCAACTTCAACACATTCAAATTATATAATTCACTTCAAAGATCCTTGACCTTCTCCCAACCTCTCCTCGCCATCACAACTTACTAACCCTACCTTTGGACCTAAATGGGTAACTAAAACCGATGGTTATTCACAGAAAATCTATCAAAATGAAAAACCAAGCCAAACGGGTAAGTTAAATTTCATGATTGTCGAGCTCTCTCTCGAGCATTCAGCTTACAAATCGTATCAAATTGAACAACAAGCTATATCGGCAAATCAAATCTATAGTTTTCACCAAGTTTTCTCCCAAACATCAATCCTAAGAATTTATGAATAAAGCTAAAACCAAATCTATGAAGCAAATCATAGAGATGCGTCGAGTAGATACCAGTGAGAGATTGGAAGCAGTGGAGGTCGAAGGTGTCGGCCTGGAGAAGCTCGATCCCGTTGCATCCGACGGTGGGCGACAGCTGCTGCGAATCGCATGCATCGAGTGCCACAAACTCGCCAACCTCAAGCTATCATTCGTGTCCATCCGCCCGGCCGATCCATAATCCTTCCACCACCCCCAAAAATCAATAAAAAACCCATTTTCTCTCTCAAAATTACTCCCAAAAAAAAAACGAAATTTTGATGGGATTAGGGTTTTGATTTACCTTGTAGAATATGAGACCGCCAGATTTGTTGATGATAAAGAGGCTGTAGATCGCCGCCATTGCGAAGACGATATCGAAATTTCCTTCTCTCTTTGAGAAAAATTTGACGGCAGAAATTTTCTCCTTGATCGGAGAAGAGAGAGAGGGAGAGAGAAGAGGAGCAAAGATTACCCGCTAGCTTTTTGGCTCCAGTTTCAGTCGAGATCCGACCGCACCAAAATGTCATCAAAATTATCCGTCGTCCGTGGAGACATGAACGGCGGGATCGAATGTGTACCCATACTATTTTATCCGTACCGCTCGAAATCCAGCAAGGTGGTGCTGGTCCACCGGGGGAGTAGGTGGCCGTGAATTGAGTCAGTTTAGTTAAAAAGCACCAGTGGACGTGGCTATTTAGCATACCGTTACAGCCTCTTCAGTTAGGATCCTTGGCGTCGTTTTGGGTTCCACGTCGCCAATTATATTAAACCTAAGGGTCACCAGACCGACCCTGCGCACTCCCCAACTAAGCCCCTCTCGTGCCGACCTCCCCTGGAAGAATAGACGCGGGAAGAGAGATCGAGAAAGATGGAGGAGGAGAACGGGAAGGTCTCCGCCGACGTGGTTGTGGAGATCAATAACCTACGGTTCACCTATCCGGGGATTGACGGGCACCCGCCGCCGGGATCCAAGCCCCTCATCGATGACTTCTCCCTCTCTCTCCACGCCGGCGACCGCTACCTCCTCGTTGGAGCCAACGGAGCCGGTCGGTTGCGACCCTACCCTAATCGAATGATGTCTCGAGTAGTTTCCATTCGATTGAGAAATTAGAGAGATCTCTTCTGTGCTGCGGTATTGGATCTGATCTCTGGTTTGTTTTGGATTTTAGGGAAGACGACGATACTGAAGATATTAGGAGGGAAGCACATGGTGGATCCGGAGATGGTTCGTGTGTTGGGGCGGTCGGCCTTCCACGACACCGCTCTCACCTCCTCTGGCGATCTTTCCTATCTGGGCGGAGAGGTATAATTATGTTATGAATAATTGTTTTTATCCTTCTTGGTGTGCAACTTGAAATTTGAAAGAGGAAACCAACATAATTGAGATATTGATTCATATTTTGCGCCAAAAAAAAAAAGAAAAAGGAATCTTTTTTGCGGTTTGGGAAAGAACTAATTTTTAGTTAAGGAGCTTGTTCAGTTGGAAATTCTGTCTATGTTCTCCAAATCACCATATCAGTTTGCGATAAAACTGAAGATTTTTTAAACCTATGTAAACATTGAGAGCATTCTTGGCCAATCTTGTTCTTCGACAAGAATAACCTTCTGACAGAAGCAATATGTTGTTATTGGTTTCCTGAAATAAGATAAATATTTAAGAGTGTTTCTTGGCCAATGGCGCAACTGAAGCATGTGTTGAACAATTGGATATCAAATTGTAAATTGTTGAGCTTATATATGTTGAAAAACAGATTTGCAGTGAAAATCATATCTGATAAACTTATTGTTCATTCAGTGGAGGCGAGATGTTGCTTTTGCTGGTTTTGAGGTCACAATACAGATGGATGTTTCAGCTGAGAAGATGATATATGGAGTTTCTGGCATTGATCCTCAAAGGAGAGAGGAATTGATTAAGGTATGTCTTTTCTTTTGTCAATCAAAGTTATCACACAAATTGGTAGCTTAGTACAGCAGCGACAACAATAGCAGCAACAACAACAAAGCTTCAATCCCAAACTAATTGGAATTGATTATATAAATCCTTTTTCTTCATTCACATCTATTCTAAATCGTACTTTTTGTGAGATAAAAATACTTAGTCTTTTTTTATCACTTTGTGATTTTCGGACAACCTCTATCCTTTTTTTTTATTTTACATATAATCAAGTCATTCGTAAGATGCATCTTTAAGTCACATAATTAGACCATTTAAGTTGTTCTTTCCATAATTTATCCTCGATTGAAGCTATGTCTGCCTTTTTATGAATGATGTCATTTTTTATTTTATTTTTTCTACAAATAGATAGCTTGGTATACTTTTTTTATTCAATTTTCTTTCTCAATAAACCCTTTTGGTGTTATAACTACCATGCAAGTTGACTGAAAGAAGTGTTTTTAATAGCAATACATTGGTAATCGGCTTAGTAACCATAACCCAGTAAAGTTTTCTTGGTTATTGTTACTTCAGGTTTTAGATATTGATCTTTCATGGCGAATGCATAGAGCATCGGATGGTCAAAGAAGACGAGTTCAAATTTGCATGGGCCTTCTTAGACCATTTAAGGTTTGTTAACTTCTTAATCTTCATAAAAAATAAACTGTGATATGAATAATTTGCAATAATCCGTTCAAATCCATGCACACCTATTTTTCTTTTGCTAGGTCCTTCTTCTTGATGAGATTACAGTTGACCTAGATGTGTTGGCAAGGTCCAATCTTTTGAGATACCTTAAGAAGGAATGTGTAGAACGAGGACCAACAATTATTTATGCAACACATATTTTTGATGGTCTTGAAGATTGGCCATCACATATTGTAAGTTTTATGCTCGTCATTGTTCAATCATAAATTTCCGTGAGTACTATTTTTCATTAAATTAGCTCCAAATGGCAGGTGTATGTTGCACATGGAAAATTGCAGTTGGCATTGCCTTTGGAAAAAGTGAAAGAAATGAGTAATTTATCTCTAATGGTAAGTAGTTTTATTGACAAAGTGAATCCTATGAGTCATATCTTAAACCAGTTAAATTAGTTATGCTTTCTATTATTTTATAGTAAATCTTGCATATCTAGGGGTTGCAATTTTAATGCATAAGGCGGAGACCTGCTCCGCTCCTATTCGGAGGAAGGATTCCTTGCCTTTTGGGGGGATGAGGATGGGCACTATTTGGTCCCCACTAGCAGGGATGGGGTGGGGATAAGTGTATCCCCACCTCACCCCGACTTGCCTCATCCCTACTCCATGAGCCCCGCATGGTACCCTTATGCATTTTTATATTTATAAAATTATCCTTGCAATATTTACTAAAAATTTTTATATATTATTAGGAGAGGAGTAAGGCTGGGTGGGGATGAAGCGGAGATAGGGATTTATTTTTCTCCACAGGTTGGGGATGGGGATGGGGATGAAAGAAATCCCTACTTATAGGGATGGGGTAGGAACAGAGATTATCTTCTTTAGCAAGGGTAGGGATTGAAGCCCTTCCCTCCCTCAATATATATATATATATACCAATTTTGTTAGAATTTTTTTCTTATTGATCATAATTCGAGACTAGAGACTGTGAAGACCTCGATTAAAAGAACCTCATATCTCAAAAGAAATTAAATTAAACCCATAATAATGAAGAAAAGATAGCCATCCTTATTTACTGATTCCTGCTATTTTGTACATAATACAATTTAGATTTCAGTGGGCTTGTCATCATATCTTGTGTGAATCATTTGCAGGTGTATTTATTGAAAGAAACTAAATTATGTTGGAAGTCTGAATGACTTTAAATGTCAGGTTGGTGGCAAATGGTTCAACCACAGCTGTTGCAGATTATTGCTTTGTCTGAAAGATGAAAAATATAATAAAAACAGTAATGTTTGTAATCATCCTACCATCAAATTTTGCTTTTTCAGCAACTCCACAGCAATATCATAACTCAAAGTACTAAAATTAGAAGAACAGATATGAGGACACACACACAAAAGCAATCAATACTACTGCCTTCATTCAAACAAGTACTAGGTAATGGCCTAAGAAATGCAAGAATGTTTTGATATCTCATGGTTACAAAATGAAATGATGGAATGATGCAATGCTGGTCTAAGTTAGATTAATTGTTCTGCATAATCCCTGATCCTAATAATATGCATTGTGAAACTTGTGCATGTGAACCCTCTTTAGAGATATTTTATTCATATCAAATTGCTTAACTTGTAACCCTGCAATTCAACTTGATCTTCATCAAGTTTCGGTTTTATTATTCAGTAATGGCTTATGGGTGATATATATTCATTTTTTTTCCTGGATAACTTGTTGGAACGCAGAGAACGGTGGAAAGTTGGCTGAGGAAAGAGAGGGATGAGGATAGGAAGAGAAGAAGGGAAAGGAAGGAAAATGGTCTTGCAGAATTTGACAAACTAGTTGAAGGCAGCAGGGTTGTCGGAGACCCTGCTCGGAGTGCTGTTCGAATAATGAACAATGGTTGGGCTGCTGGGAGACTGCAGTCCACTGTGGCAGGCGAGGAAAATTTCTTCTTCAGCTCAAATAGTGTTCTCAGGCAATGATGATAAGCATGTTTCTATGGCACTCGGTTGGGTAAAAAATGATTTAATCTACTATTCATTTGATAAACAAGGTTATACCAAGTATAGTTCCCCAAATTTGAACCCTTCATAAAATAAAAGGTTCCCTCTTTATATTCAAGAAACATGCAATCCAATATTAAATTATTTGAGATGTAAAGTTGGTACAATTTGCTTAATGCATACTCGTAAATGCTTGCTGCACCACACATGCACATTAATAATTTCTTGTTGATATTACTGTGAAATGGGGCATGCACCTAGGATTCTTGAAATTATTAGGAAATAGCATACTATTAGTTGCTTAATCATGAATGCAAAGGGAAATGAAATTGGAGTTGATTCATGTTACATATTATATTTCTAGAATAGGAAGTAAATATATTTGATTCTGATTTATAGGGATTTAATGTAATTAGTTTTCCTTTCTAACATAGGATTTGTAGTTTATATATATATCTAAGAGATTGATGAATAAAAATGCACAGAAATTGCTTTCTTCTTTCTCTTTTCGGAGTTCTAGTTGTGTTTCATGGTGTCAAAGCATTCGGGCTTATAAACCTGAAATATATAAACAGTGGGGTTTTAGGGTTTTTTTGGGTTTCTATTTTCGGTAATTTTTTGTTCTCACTGCCTACACCTGGGGAAGTGCCACTCGCCGATCAGCCTTTATTTGCGGAGTATTGCTATGGATAATCATTTAACTGATGATCCACCTAGCGATAACTCGAAGACCTCATGGCTAAGAGAGGATGCCCATCTATTTTTACAAATACGTAATTTTATTGATAGTAAGGTGGTTGGTTTGATAAATCATTGTGAATTTATGAAAGAACTACTGAATTATTTGGAGTTTGTGTATTCTGGTAAGAAAATATCAAACACACTTATGAGGTATGCCAAACCTTTTATCGTGCAAAAAAAGGTGACAGATCCCTCACTGACTACTTTATGAATTTTAAGAAGATTCATGAGGAACTTAATATGCTACTTCCATTTAGTACTAATATGAAAGTTCAGCAAGCTCAGAGAGAAAAGATGGTGGTTATGAGTTTCTTGGTTGGTCTTCCTTCTAAGTTTGAGGCTACTAAATCTCAAATTCTTTCTAGCCCTAAGATATCCTTTTTGGAAGAAGCTTTTAGTAGAATACTCCGCACAGAAAATTCAGCTCTTGCTCAGCCTAATAGTGCTCTTGTCAGCCATACTTCTGAATCTGGAAGACAACTATATAGACATGATAATAGAGAGGGAGGCTCAAGTAGTTATGATCGAAATCTCAGAACCCGAGGACATGTTATAGGAGGTGTTGTATGTTATTATTGTCATAAGCCAGGACATATGAAGAAAGATTGTAGAAAGTTACAGCGCAAGAATCAATCGAATCAGTTAGTCCATGTTGCCTCTACTAATGATGCTTCTGAGTCCATTTTAATATCTGCAGATGAGTATGCCAAGTTCTCATAGAATCAAAAATTTCTAAAGTCTTCATCTACTTCTATTACGGCCATTATTAACTCAGGTAAAATGAACATATGTTTTGTTTCTTCATCTTCCAAATGGATCATTGATTCTGGTGTCACAGATCACATGACAGGTAATTCTAGCCTATTTTCTTCTTTTAAGTCATATGCTTCTAGTTCTACAGTTACTTTAGCAGATGAGTCTACATCTCATATTTAGGATTCGGCATAATTATTCCAACACCCTCAATTTCTTTGAAATCTGTTTTAAGTTTACTTGACTTGTCTTTTAATTTAGTCTCTATCAGTAAAGTTACTCATTCTCTTAATTGTTGTATCACATTCTATTCTGATTTTTGTCTATTTTAAGATCTTATGACGAAGAGGATTATTGGTAAAGTACATGAGTTTGGAGGCCTCTACATTCTTGATACACAAGTACCAAAGTCTGTTGCTTGTTCTGAAGTTTTAACCCCTTTTGAAGCACATTGTCGGTTTGGTTATCCTTCATTACCTATGTTAAAGAAACTTTATCCTCAAATTTTTATCCTATCTTCATTAAATTGTGAGTTTTGTCAATTTACCAAACATCATCGTTTGAGTCAATAAAAGAGCTAGTGCTCCTTTTGAGTTAGTTCACTCCGATGTTTGGGGTCCTTGTCCTGTTGAGTCTAAAACTGGGTTTAAATATTTTATTACCTTTGTTAATGATTATTCTTGAATGACATGATTATTTTTAGTGAAAAACTGTTCAGATTTGTTTTCTTATTTTACTACTTTTTGTGTGAAAATCAAAACTTAATTTAATGTGCCTCTACAAATTTTGAGAAGTGATAATGCTAAGAAATATTTATCAAAATACTTTCAAAATTATATGGTTCAACATGGTATTATTTATCAAACTTCTTGTATAGATACACCATCTCAGGATGAAGTTGTTGAACAAAAAATAGACATCTTATTGAAATTGCTAAAGCTTTATTATTTTAAATGCAAGTTCCTAAATAATTTTGAGCTGATTCAATTTCTACAGCCTGTTTTCTGATTAATCGTATGCCTTCTCTGTTCTTTCTAATGAGACTCCCTTTCATATCCTCTTTTCTAATAAGTCATTATTTCCTATTGAACCTAGGATATTCGGTTGTACTTGTTTTGTTCGAGATGTTCGACCTCAGGTTACGAAACTTGATCCTAAATCTCTAAAGTGTATTTTTCTTGGATCTTCTTATGTGCAAAAAGGATATAGATGTTATTGTCTCAGTCTTAACAAGTACCTTGTGTCAGCTGATGTTACCTTTCTTGAACAAACATCATTTGCTTCATCTTCAGGTTTTATCAGTCAGGGGGAGGAAGATGATTTACTAATTTATACTATTACATCACCTAGTTCGATCTTCTTTCCTCTAAACCTCTATTCCTGATCCGGTTCCTGTTCCTACGCCTCCTACTCCATGTCCTGCACCAGTTCCTTCGTTATCAGATCTAGTTCTCAGTTCTAATGATGATCTTCCTATTGCCCTTCGTAAAGGTAAACATCAATATACTTATCCAGTATCTTCTTTTGTATCATATAACCATTTGTCACCATCCTCTTATTCTTTTATTGCATCTATTGATTTTGTCATTATTCCTAAGACTATTCATGAAGCTCTATCTCATCCTAGATGGCGTAATGCTATGATTGAGGAGATGAATGCTTTAGATGACATTGGTACTTGAACCCTGGTATAGTTACCTGCAGATAAAAAGCCTATTGGATGTAAATGGATGTTTGCAGTTAAAGTCAATCATGATGGGATTGTTGTTAGATTAAAAGCTCGATTGGTTGCTAAGAGATATGCTCAAACGTATGGAGTTGATTATTCTGACACCTTTTCTTCTGTTGCTAAACTTACTTCTATCCGATTATTTATTTTTATGGCAGCCACATATAATTAGCATCTGCATCAGTTAGACATTAAGAATGCATTCCTTCATGGTGATCTTTAGGAGAGTTTATATGGAGTAACCATCTAGTTTTGTTGTTAGGGGGAGTATGGAAAAGTGTCATCTTCGCAAATCCTTGTATGGCTTGAAACAAAGTCCTCGGGCCTGATTTGGAAAGTTTCGTCAGGCTATTGGAAAGTTTGGCATGAAGAAGAGTAAGTCCGATCATTCTGTTTTTTACAAGCAATCTGCAGCTAGTATCATCCTATTAGTTGTCTATGTTGATGATATTGTTATTACTGGGAGTGATACTAGTGGTATTTCATCTCTCAAATCTTTTCTTCATAGTCAGTTTTATACAAAGGATTTAGAAACACTAAAGTATTTCTTAGGTGTTGAGGTGACAAGAAATAAAAAAGTGATCTTCTTATCTTAAAGGAAGTATGTGATTAATTTGTTATCTGAAACAGAAAAATTGGGGGCTAAACCATGCAGCACTCTAATGGTTCCTAATTTGCAGCTTACAAAAGATGGTGAGTTGTTTGAAGATCCTGGAAGATACAGAAGTTTGGTTGGAAAGTTGAACTATCTTATTGTGACTCGTCCAGATATTGCTTATTCAGTTAGTGTGGTAAGTCAATATATGTCTTCTCCAATTGTCGATCATTTAAGAGCTGTAGAACAAGTTTTATGCTACTTAAAAGGAGCTCCTAGGAGAGAAATCTTGTATGGCAATCATGGTCATACTAGGATTGAATGTTTTTCAGATGCTGACTGGGCAGGATCCAAAAAAGATCAAAGATCTACCTCAGGCTATTGTGTATTTGTTGGAAAAAATTTGGTTTTATGGAAAAGCAAGAAACAAAATATGGTTTCACGTTCAAGTGCAGAATCAGAATATAAAGCTATGGCTAAGTCTGTATGTGAAATAATATGGATATATTAGCTTCTCATTGAAGTGGGTCTCAAGATTTCAATACCAGCTAAGTTGTGGTGTGACAACCCAGCTGCACTCCATATTGCATCTAATCCAATCTTTTATGAATGAATTAAGCATATTGAGATTGATTGTCATTTTGTTCATGAGAATATTCAGCAAGATTTAATTTCTATAGGATTTGTAAAAATAAAAGATTAATTGGGAGATATCTTCACAAAAGCTCTAAATGGAGTTCGGATTGATTATCTTTATAACAAGCTGGGCATGATAAATATTTATGCTCCAGCTTCCAGCTTGAGGGGGAGTATTACAAATTATATTTCTAGAATAGAAAGTAAATATATTTGATTCTGATTAATAAGAATTTGATGTAATTAGTTTTCCTTTCTAACATAGGATTTGCAGCTTGTATATATACCTAAGAGATTGATGAATAAAAATGCATAGAAATTACTTTCTTATTCCTCTTTTTCAGTGTTCTAGTTGTGTTTCAATCCGGTTTCAATTAAATAGACCAATTGCACTTGGAATTAGAATTTGCTTGTCTAGCTCTGTATGAGAGCTAGTCCTGGCACTTGAGTCTAGAAGTGCCAAATAATAACATTCAATTATTTGCTTTCGATTGGAAGAGATCATTTTGAGGTGTATGTCGAAGAAAAAAATTTCTATGCTGGTAACTGATAGCACTCCCCATTCTAGAGTAACAGAGTTTACACAAATTAATACGCCTGATAGCAATATGGCCAAACTTTGCAATGTCCAAAGACAATCTAATATCAGGCCTCTTATCAGATGCTGGGCAGCATCACAGACAATAGGGTTCTCACTGATTTATGCTAGTGTGTTCTGTGCCAAATACAAGCAGGGGCCATGCAAGAAGAAGCATCAGTGTGATTCACACCATCTAAAAGTTGGCTTTAAAGATGTGCATCTGAATTTAGTACTAATTAATATTTGAAATCCTGCATAAATGAGAATTAACATGATCAAGTTTTGCTCTCCTGTTCACCATAACTGGCGATCATGTTGCGAATATCCCCTGGATATGTTATTCCTCGCGTTACCGTCTATGCAGATAAAAGACGCATATTTTTAGACCACTCAATTATATTGCAACTCAAATTATAGTTTGAGTGCCGCTAGAATTTTACTACGCCTTCTTGGTGGTTCATGGAAAACCTGAATTTCTGCCGTGAATTCTTCTAATTTGGTGAACCGTCAGCAACTTTTACTCCAATATCTAGAGGTTGGCCATCTTGGACCTCATGACCAGCAGGACTGCAGCACCTGGGCATGCTGATAGCCTCGCTGCCTCCTTCCTCGAGCTCTTCTTCCATGTTCTTTCCACCAATGTTGCTCACCTTCTTCAGTTCTCTTCCCTTTCCCCATAGAACCAAGTAAAGTCCTACAACTATTACGATTGAGCCTGTAACACTGGAGGGGGTAAAAAAAAAAAAAAAAACGCATTCTTAGAATTTAGCAGGTATTATATGCCACAAAAATTTGTATCCAAATTTTTCAACGTTCAACATGATGACCAAGCTTGAAGCAATATAAATGGCCTCACAGCTATAACCATATACCTTCCAACATAGAGTTTCTCATCAAGGATTGCCCATCCAAGGACTGCAACGACAACAAGCTGCAATGGGCTGAACATGGAAACGAACAGGGGACCTCTCTTTCTACGCACCATGACATCAGTGAAATTGCCAGGCCTGAGCCAACTATACCCTGGTTTGTTTTGATCAGGCTCACAGCAGTGAGTACAATTGGAGTAGCCAATTGAAGAGTGATATGCACTGTTAGATACTTACGATATAAATTACAGTTGCCAGTCTGATGTCCCAACCAAGTTTCCATGCTGAGATCTTACTCTCCATCCCGGCTCCAATAGCGAAGCACTCAATGGCCGCCATGAAGCACAATAAAGCTGAGCTTGTATAAGGAGAAGAGAAGCTTTCACTCATCTTAGCCTGTCATGAATCATGATGGATAGATGGTTAGCGATCAAACATTTGAACATAGACGTTGAATAAACTAGAAACCTAATCCCATTCATGAATAATAATTTGCTGGCAAAAATATACTTTTGGTCCTCAAATGAAAATATACTTTTGGTCCTCAAACTTCTACTCAAATTTCATTTTGATCCCTTAACTTGTAATTATTGTAGTTTAGCCCCCGTGTGTCAAGAATGTTGCATTCTTGATGCCTTGTTACGTGATTTAGCTAAATAATTAATGTGTTACCATATGGATAGTCCATGTGTTCGCATCAAGGTAACATATCAGATATTCTATATCGATTTTATTTAATCCCACGTAATAAAACATTGCGAATGCAATATTCTTAAAGCATGAGAAACTAAATTGCAATCACTAAAAGTTTAAGGATCAAAATAAACTTTGAGTAAAATTTTGAGGACCAAAAGTATATTTTAGCCTAATTTGTTTGTTGATAAATTGGGTTATGTCACCAAATTGATCAAAGCTTTTGGTTCTAACCATAAGGTTCATTATGTCTAACCCAAGCCTAGCACGCTAAAGCCACAAATCTGAATGGCTCTATTTATGGTGGGAGGGGTCAAATTCGCAGTAATATTTTACTCATAGAAATCAAAGAATCTTAGTAATTAAAGATTAACACTACTCCTTCTATTAATCTTATATTCCCAAAATTCAGTGCAAATAAGATTCTTAGGAATAATTTGCTGCACTTCAATCATTAGAATTTCAAATGCCAACTAATTTATTTGAGAATTTGCATGAAAATATTCACTACAAATAGCCCCAAAATATCATCTTAAATGAGTTACCCTACTTTACCATTCTATTATGAGCATTTTACATTGGTTACTAACATTAAAATGTATATCTACTCCTCTCTAAGTTTAACATGGAAATAAGTAATCAATCAATCAATCACCTTATGAAAAATCATATGTAACACTAGAGGACATCCTTATTTACATGCCTGAATGATGAGCCAGAGAGACCAAGCTGTACAACTAGCTATGAACAAGATGGCCCCTAGGGCCATGTTCTCAGCACCAGCACCACTAGATGTTATATTCTCGGCATACCTCCAATGGATGTGGGATGGCCAAATCTTCACTAGACTTCCTTTATATAAGGTCATCTCCATGGAACCACCTACACATAGCACTGTTCCAATTACCTTTGCTTGCCCTGCCAATGTTCGTATCCCTATGGTCTCAATCCTAAAGCCAAGTCAAAGACACCAAATTAAAATAAGCCTAGTAAAATTATCACCATACTAGCCAAAGCTAACAGACTCTAGGTAAATAAAACTCAAACATGTCAACATGGTCTAAATTATAGGGTGGCAAATGGATTCAATTAGACATTTATAGATTATGTTGAAAATCTATTTTTATGTATTAAATAGATCAAAATTTCAATCAAAGCCTATATTAAATAATAAAATAAATTTTATACTAGTTAAGTGAATTTAAACCGAGCAAGTTGTAAATATTTGATCTAATCTAATCATTAAAAGATCAGAATACTCAACTTGAACCCAATTGATTTAATGAAAAGGCTAAGCTAAGTCTATCCACTTATGATCTACATTTGTATATGCCAAATCTAAATTTGTTTAACCTATTTGGTTGTGGGTTGGGTTATAGATTGCCAATCTTTAGATAAGTCATAGATAATCATATTTATGGTAAAAATGCTATATGGTCCATAGTTCTTATCTATTATAATTTAGGCTAAACTACAAAATTAATCCCTGTACTTAGGGGGTTATTATGTCACTTTGGTCCTTGAACTTTAAAAAGTTATAAAAATAATCCAGAACTTACTGTTTTGTATCACTTTGATCCCTATCGTTAAATAAAGAAGATATCGTTCATTTTTATCCTATGTGGCACCATACGTAGCAGCATACGTGGCATCCAAGTGATAAAAATAAATTTAAAATCTATAATTAACCCATTATTTAACTCATTATTTAATAATTTAAAAAATATTAAAAATAAAAATAATCTCCTTTGGCCTGATTTGCCCTAACCTGTTGCTCATGTACCCGTTGTACTCCCCTCATGGCAAATCAGGGTGGAGAGAGATTATTTTTATTTTTTTATATTTTTAAATTATTAAATAAGGGGTTAACTGGTTAGTTATGGATTTTATTTTTTGTTTGCCACTTGGATGCCACGTGTGCTACTACGAATGCTGCCACATAGGATAAAAATAAATGGTCTTCTCTATTTAATAATAGGGATCAAAGTGATATAAAATAGAAAGTTTAGGATTATTTTTATAACTTTTTAAACTTTAAGAATCAAAATAACACATCCTCCTAAGTACAGGGTTAATTCATAATTTAGCCTATAATTTATGTTACTTAGTCAAGTATTGGCTTTGTGACAACCCAATTGAAGCCATATGATGATTGTGACATTTTTAGGTGATAAACATTAACAGCTATTATGTTACATCCAAGGCTTTATTTAGGATAGTTGTCGGAAGAGCTACCTGAGGCAGCTGTTCCCAATAACTTGGGACCAAAAGCTATACTAAACATGGCCTAAAATTTGTAGTGGCTCATTTTTTTTGATCTATTCGGGCTGACTCGTATTAGACTAATGTGATCATCCGTCTTTTTTTAAAAAAACATGGCCTAAAATTATAAATTCAATGTCATGAAGTGTGACAGTAACAAAAGGCATTTAAGTCCATTTTGGATCTTTTTCTTTTTGGTTCGTCCTCAAGGATTTTTATTTTATTATGAATTAAAAAAATATAACAGAGATACCTGAAAGGAACGGCCAGGATGAATGTGATGGCCGGCAGTGTATTGGTGAGGGCTGATGCAATCGTGGGCGTCGAATATTTGAGCCCAATGAAGTATAATAACTGATTCAATGTAGCCCTGTATATCCACCAATAATATTATATACATCAAACTAATCATCATTTAAAATAAAAATAAAAAGCAGCTCTACTGGTCTCCAGTACTTGTGAACTATTTAACTCCCATTCCAACGTTTCCCCCATATATAGTTTTCCACGTGACTCCCAGTTTTCAGGACGCTTACCCAGATATTGAGCACAAGAAAATCTGGAAGATTACTTTGCCTGAAATCGCCATGCGAGTCTTTCTGCATTAACGAGAATACAATTATAAATTTCAATGCAAAAAAAAAAAAAAAAGGCTAGGACCCAAAGAATTAACAGTATGGTTAATTATGGTCACCACCCCGTTCCAACAAAGATCAAGAAAAAAAGCGATGGGAAACCAAGATCGATCGAAGAAAGCATCAACAAGCTAGGCAAATTAAGAGAGTAACGAGAAAGGAAGGAGAAGCCGAGTGCCTCTCAAGGAAGAAAGCGATGGGGGCGATGAAGAGGGTGGCGATGAGCTGACGGTAGGCGATCATCACGTAAGGGCTCATGCCATCGTCGAGGGCCAGCTTCGACACCACATTTAGGCCGGCGTAGCCCACTTGGACCAGCACCATGGCCAAGATAGGGGTGCAGTCGCCTCCCATCTCTCCCCCTCCTCTTTTTAATTGTTCCCACACTCCCACTTTGGCCGTTCTTGACTGGAGGAGGAAGCCAAGAGGAATAGAGTTTATATAGACGGAGAGAGAGAGATAAGGAAAAGGGTGAGAGAGAAGAAAGCTAGCAAGCAAGCCTGACGTCCTGCAACGATTTCAGCTAGTGCTAACAGAAAGCGTAGAATGCAGTCCACTCCACCACCTTGTAATTAAAAGACAGAGAGAGAGAGAGAAAGAGAGAGAGAGAGAGTTTCTTTTCTTTCTTTTGGGTTGGTTCCTCACCTTGGGGTGGCGTTACTTAATGGTTCCTCGTTTATTTTGCGCAATACTCTTGGTCCATCGCTCTCGGGGTCCACACGAGCTCTTACGCGGGGAAAGGCAGCGCGCGGAACGGCCAGCCCAGCGATGCTTGCGCTACCCGTTCGCCATCCGTCTCTTTTGAGGGGGTCACCTTCTATCAGATTCCGCATGTCTATCATGAGGCCAACATGGTAGCTGATTGGATTGCGGGTGTTGCGGCCCTTTTTTCTGGTTTTTGGATATGAAAACAGGGGGACTCCTGTCCCATTGTACTTAAACAGCTTTTATTTTCTGATATATCTGGGCTGACTCACGCTAGACTGGTGTGATCGCCCGTTTTTCTCAAAAAAAAAAAAAAAAAAAAAAAAAAAAAAACCAAAGAAATGAGCGCTATGGGAGCCCTGGTTAAAACTTAAAACTTAAAAAGAGCTGATTTGACCAATTAACCTCTCAGTAAAAAAAATAATAATAATAACCATCTTTGGATGGAATCGATCAACCATGAAATTTATTCCATTACATAGAAGCAAAGTGAGATTATAAACTTTATCCACAACATGGCCATGCTTAATTACCTAAAAGATCTCTTGTAATAGTGATGATGAGGCCATAATGATACATAGTGAATCAAGTCTATCCAAAAATAGCTCTAACATAATCAAGAATCAAAGCATTCAATCTCGGCTAATTAGTTGAGGAAGTGGTTCAGCTATGTACGTACGTGTTTGCGTTGATGCTCCACTGCAAGCAAAAAATTGTAGTAGTCCATGTTAATTATATATCTTCATTCTAGTTCTAGATATTGTCTAATTTCTTGCTTAAAAGAAATCTCTAGCTAGGGTGCAACACCTATTTGTGGACATATTCTAATATTTTAGTTATAATACCATCACTTCACGTCTGTTCTCAGTAGATATGGCTATGAATATATAGATTTGAGCTGAATTGGTCTGATGAGATCGAGAGCACTTGTAGTAAAGTCTAGTATCTTATCGTGAACTAACTATTAGAAGAAATGAAAGGGAACCTTCGCATCTTATTAAAATGCGAGTCATCGTCACCATTCCATTAGATTTCCACTGTTCTCCACTAAGTTTTATCGGATCGAGCAGTAGCAATGAAGCCATGCAATGCTAAGCATTTCCGTCACATCATCTTGCTGAAATCTTTAGGCATATCGTGCACTCTTGGGCAACTGGCACTGACCATCTCTTAAATTAATGTTGCAGTGTTTTCCAGCATCTTATTAGCAAACCAGCAGGTTAATTAGCATTTTGAGATAAAGTTTGCCACCACTATGATTTCTTGTCCGCAACAAACTGAACAATAATATTAATTGCACCAGCTAGCAAAGCACATTATGTGTAAATTAATGTGTTCTATAGGACGAGGAGAGAGTTAATGTTATCTATGCTGCTAACCGATCGATGTTCAGCTGTGATACGAGAACTAGCTAGTTTCGCTGATGCTTAGCAGTGAATGAATATATTTGGATGGGAACAAAGAACATCGATCTAGCTAGAGATATGTACATATGTGTGAACTCCCAATGAATGCTGTGACAAGCTATACGCAACATATAGTAGCCACTTTAATGCTTGTGTTAGGCAAATTGAAATCAACTTCCACTTTATTCAAGACAAGGCAGCTAGCCCCTTGATGTTATATTATTCTATACCCAAGAGGAAGGTACATGATTTCATTATTCTTTATTTTGTTGCGATAAGATCAATGTCAATCATGATCATTTAGTCTCTATGGCTGTATCGAGGATCAGGGACAAGTTCCCATCAGGCTTCATGAATAACTTTTTTCTGATTGCAACTTGGCAATCGGTCCAATCACATAGACAGGCCACACCATTCTCCATCAAGGTAGCCAGTCAGAGGCCGGTATATTATTTAGAACTATTTCCAGTGTTATTTTCTTCATCAGCATACAAAACCATACTTAAGAAATTGATTTTCTTTTCTCGAAAAGACCTCAATTCCCTTTTTCTTTCAAAAAAAAAAAAAAAAGAAAAGAAAAGATGAACCGGAGGATATATTGATGCCTAAAGAATCATCCCATGATCTAAGCATCAAATACTTTGTCGTCCAGGAACATTTCAGATCATTAAAGAATCTTTCGCCAGAATATATGCACATCTTTCTTTGAAGGACAGATTGAACCAGAATATATACACTTGTTTGCATGCATAGACGTCGTCTAGTGCATGATTAAATTTACTGACAACATAACACTCTTATATATATATGCATTAAATTCTAGAGTAATTAATTTCCATTTCCAACAAAGCTTACCACAAAGCATTCAAGGTGAGATAACTTTAAATAATAATAATAATCAAAATCCACAGATGCAGAAGTTTAATCTGAAGAACTAGATTTTCGAAGATGTGATCTCCTCGGCACCACATATCACCACCTATTTCGTTTAAGTAACTCTCAAGGACTTCAACAAGTGATAAAGTTTTTGTTTGTTGGACAGTAGACTAAGAAAATAATCAAGGAAAGGGCTTATTTTAAGAGGAGAATAAAACAGCAGAGCTTCCTACATGTATGCCCCTGCCACTAGTTATTGAAGAAATATAATTTCAGCTAGAGGTAAAATCTCATTCTTTTAGTGCCCTGAACCTGTTGCCACCTCAACGTCAAAAGCAATTCTTTTTCAGTGAATACCACCAACATAGCCTCTTTCACACCCCATGAAATACTTGGTGAAAGCTCGGTTGATCCTGACAGCTATTTCTACAGACCCAGAAGGCAGCTTTAGAGATACAAGGCAGCAGTTGTCACAGGCAGTTGCATAGTATTCCTATCGAATAAAATCTTTGATAGATTGCCTAATATGTTGTCACATGATAATGGCAAACATTGTAATGATATTAAACACTAAATATTACAAAGTCAAGGATCATTGGCGTCTAATAACTTTGTTCTAATATTCTTAGCCACATTGCTTGTTTTCAAAGCCTATTTTAAGTTGTATTGCAAAGAGCCCAGGGAAAGATAGTCTGCCACCTAATATTTTCAAGATATGGTCATATTAGAGAAGAAAGAAAGTTTCAATTAGTAAGAGGAAGACTTGAGACAAATTTATCAATGTATACATATAGCACGTATGGAAGGAGAGAAGCTTAAAAAAAAAATTACAATAGAATCTCATTAATTATAAGCCTCAATACTTCATAAGGTTTTGGAGATTTTCAACTTGTGGCTAATCCTTTCCCCTAGAAAGTGGGCAGAAATAGGTGGATCTTTTTGGTAATACTCTCTCCTCTTTTCTTCCATTCTTTTCACTATAATTTTTCTCTTTAACCTATTCTTTGTATATTCTCTGATTTTAAGTAAATTTTGGTGGGGGACAATTTCTCTCTCACACTATTCTCAAAAAAAAAAAGAAAAAAAAAATCTTAGCCATATTATACATGTTTTATACTCTCAAAATGCTTTTCTTATTCAATCATATGGAAAGCAATTGTCCATGGATGAGATTATCATAACAAACTCATCAGAGAGGAACTGTGGATTAAGTTAATAGTTGGATGGAATCCACCACCAAAATAGCTATTGTCCTAGCTTGCTGGAATGCTTTGGATCTGACCCACATGTGACCTGATTTGGATTCTGCCAGAAACCAGTCCCATAGACTAAATTTAAGTCCCAGACCCCAGAATCTGATCCCTTTCATTAAATGGGTCAGATGTGAGGCTGGCAAAATGAAGACGCAATTCTAAATAAACAAATCAAGACTAGTTCAGAAGCCCAAACATCCAAAATTGAAATCAGAACCGTATTTACTCTGCTATAAACTGTTCTTAATTTCTTCTCCTTTCTTTCTGGGTGCACACCACGGTTTTAGAGCTATCCTTTTCCTGCATTTAAGGTCCTTGCAAAAATAGCTGGCGTGCAAATGGCTTTGATTTTTCTACCATCATTTGGGCAAAAAAGGTGGCCAGAAAGAGAAACGCTTCTGGCTTTTTGGGAGCCAATATCAGGATGCATACTGTCCAGAAGCCATAGCTCCAGATCACACCAACCAACCAGGCGTTATAACTTTATGCACTTCGAACTTTATGCAGCAACCTCTCCCTTAATCCCAAAAGATGAACAGCCCAGTGAGCAAAAAGGCATGCGCATCCATGCAACCAGCTCTCTTTTCTTTCATTCATTTATTTTAGACCAGAGAGAGATGCCATCCTAATAAAAGCTGCCTTGGAGGCATTATATATATATATTGTACAAACTGTCACACTATTCTAGTGCGAGGGCAGCCAAAAATCAAAGCAAGATAAAGGGGAGGAATCCCATTTTCGAGATATCATGATCAACCAGCGGAATGCTGCGCAACGAATGAGACAACCCAGTCATCGTTGTGTTCGCCTTCGATAACATGATGGATTATCATCACCACCAAACTCTATAGAAACCTTCTGCTGTCACAGAGAGGGAGAGAGGGCGCATCGGAGAGGTCCAGTCTATCCTGAATCGAGCTGATGACTATCAAAAAATCCTACTCAATGATGATCCTCTTAGTCCGTAGCTGTTGAGTCATCTTGAAATTAACTCCAACGCTCAATAAATAACCTAAACGGGAGCCAGTTTTTCTTTGGTCTACACAGTTTGATAATATAAATATAAATATAATATATAGCATACATTTTATAAAAAAATACTAGCCTTTAGATCTTGATCCAATAGTTGGATTATTTTTATACTTAATGACAACATTCTAACCATTAGATGAAGAACTAGTGGTTAAGACAAATCTGAGGACGGCATCGTTATTTTAACTTTACAAGTGAGGTGAGGGTTTTCGTAAAACCATGGAATCAATTAAATCTAGAGAATCATAAACCTAAGAATATAAAAATTAGGGAATTAGAATTTTTTATTTGATATATGATTTAAATCCTTATATTACAATCCAATTCCTCTTGAGCTTATATTTGGTTGAACCACTTAAATTGATTTTTAAAATAAAATTCCAAATTTATCTCTATTATCTAAAGCTTATAACTATCATTTTGATTCAATTAAAAAATAATATTTAAAAATAAGTAATTACTATATTATAAAAATTAACAAGTTAAGAAGTTTCTAGAAAAATAAAACGTGAGATAAAGAAAAGCTCTAAACAAGAGAAGAAATGTGAATGATAAACTAACCATGTGAGTGAGAGAGAATGAAGGAGATAGTTTATATTAGGATTTGGCTTGAATTTTTAAGTTAGAAAATAATTTTGCAATAAAATATATCCAATGAAGGATTGCATGCAATAAGTTTCCACTAAAATCAATCCTACGTGGATTTTTAAAACTATTATTTTTAAGAAATTTTAATGCGCAATCAAATATCCTTCTTCTTTTCTCTCTCTCTCTCTCTCTCTCTCTCTCTCGATTTATGACAAAATCCTAAAAATCTCTGGCAACATGAGGACTAGCATTGAAACCTACGGATCTAAACCATCTCATACTCTGGATGAGCTCAAGCTTGGCTTGGTTTGTATTTCGAGTCACACCAAGCTTGGCTCATTTATATGCAAGCTGATCTTGAGTCAGATCTTCTGAGATCAATTCAAGCTCGAGCCGAGCTTAAGATAGGCCGAGAGACCACTCTTGACTTGGGTCTTTTAAGCAGGGTTCAAGCTTGAACTGAGCTCAAGGTAGATAGGTTGAGCTTTGCTCATGTTCGCCTTGTTCACCATGTACAATGGAGACGTATTTGGAGAGGGTTGTTTTCCATTTGATCATCTTAAATAAGTCCTTGTCCTCCCTTTCTTCAGCTAAACATGAATATATTTACTTCTCTAATAAACAGCATAAGTGATGATATTTAAGTAGCATCAGGTTATGATTGATAAAGGATCTTCAGGAGACTAAGGGCGTACTTTATTTTTAAGAATAGTTCTATTTTTTTATTAAAAGAATATTTATAAAAACATGTTTGGCAATTAAAAATGAAATCGGTATTTCACAAAACACAACTCCAAATAATAAAAAAAAGGATGGAAAAAAAAAAACTAAAGAACCTGAAAATATTAGAGCAAATGATATATATCTCTTTGATTTTTCAATATTCTTTATAACAAAATAAAAAATAAACAATAAATTTTATTTATTAATTATCAAAATTATTTTCTATAAATTTAAAAGTAGAAAAAAAAATTACTTTTAGTAAATATAAACGTAAAGTATGATTCAAAACCAAATGCAGCCTAAAATCCTTGTTGAATTGCAAGATTAGCATTCAGCTTCATTAGTTCTGTTTGCTCTGGTATTTAGCAAAGTAACGCATCAATTTACTCATTACTCAGAAGACTGATATGATCGGGTGTTTATCCATGAAAAAGCGTGTAGTGACAGCAATCCAACAACAGGTTGCTTAATTTATTTTATTACACAAAGTATTAGTTTATTTTATTACACAAAGTACCAACTTGACATAAAATTACAAGTGATGGCAGAAGCTTATTTTGGGATACAGATTTAATTTTACAACAAGCAGACATCTCCATTAGATGTTGCAGAGATCATATCTGCCCGCCCACCAGTCATTCTCTCAGCCTTCTCTCCACGCTCGCCTGAGGATTGGGGAGGGAAGGCAAATAAGAGGAGCAAATCCATTCTAAGATTTCAGTACAATATTGAACAACAACAAAGAGAGGACCATTTATGAGCTAGCATCTATCAACACTCATATTAGATGGGATCCCAGGACAGGATATTTCTAGCGACTTGAAAACGAGTACATCATTTACAACAACAAAACAAAGAATGTAATACAAAAAGGAGTAAAATAAGCTCTCACAACTTTTTACATCTAGTGAAGCAAGGGATAGAGAAAGAGCAGTACTGATCATGCATCATAAGATAGTCCATAAAAGGAGTGCAATATTTGTTTAAGAAAAATATTGCCCTTACCTGTGCGAATTCTTATAACATCCGAAACAGGCACCACTGCAAAAAGTGAAACCTCATCAACGATCTCTCTCCCAAAAGATCCCAAATATTCAATGCATACAATTTAACGGCTGTCAGATAAATATCGATATTACTATTAATAAGACTAAATCTCATGATATCTCTTTACTATTCAAGAATAATGAAGATACAGGAAACATTCACGTGGTAGAAAACGATTAAAAAAAAAAATTATGATAACCAAAGGCAAGCATCAGTCCATTACAGTCATATTCATAAATGACCGGTATCTTTCTGTGTGCCTGCATGTTGTTTAGCTCTCTAGCAATTACACTTTTGTTTGCATGAGTCTTAATAGTTTCTGAAGTCCCATATCCAGTGAAATTTCTTTTCAGAATTCTTTCTTTCCCTCCCCATGAAGGCAGTTACCAAAATTTTTTAGCATATTATTTCTAAGCACATTGCCAGTTATGGTACAGCCTTTCACAGCACCCTACCACCACTGCAAAATTCCCGAAGGACCAGTTGGGACTTAACCATCTAGAAAAAAGGTTGTACCATCTTCCGCTTTTACTGATCTGCCGAAGCCCATAAAATTACCCTTAGATTACAGAACCTGGATGACAGCCACCATTTAAAATATCCTCCCTTTGAAAATAGCTAGCCCAGTATAATCCCTTGTTGTGTTGTGGTTGTCTTTTCATGTCGTCACTGTGATATAATCCCTTGTTGAGGTCTACAACTTCTTACAAATCTCCCTACCCCTACCCCATCCACTACACAATAAATAAGTTCCACCACTCTGACAACTCATACAAAATTAGAGCATCTGATTCATTGTGTTTTAAAGTGGAATATTGATGATCTCTGTCCTCATTCCTCAATATACAATTACCAAAATCAATCCAAAGTGGCACGGACTAGTCCATAAATAAATAAAAGTGTATTGCACAAATTTAGGATATCGGAAAAACTTTAAGAGGCAAATTTTGTCTGATGCTCAAGAAAGAGCATTCTTGAGTAAAAAATAATTTTACGGAGATGAACAATAAAGGGCCAGATAATTTACATGGACTGTGTAAATTCAGAAAAGGATATAATAACTAGTAATAACTGGCCAGTGAATGTTGGACAACTTTAAAAAGAAAAATCAAGATTGGCAGGGTTATATTGTTTTCTCCTAGCAAATATCTACAGTAATTAGCAAAGATAGAAAATCAAACTTAAAGAAAGTCACGGACAAGATGAACTCCAAAACCAAAAGAGAAAAGGGGATTAGAATCCATTTTTCACATGCCACTTAAATGTTTTTTAAAAAAAGAAAAGAAAAAAAGAAAGGGACATGAGTCTCATTTCAGTGAAAGCTGAAAGAAACACAAGCACCCAGCAAAGTGAGCGAAGCACAAAAAGAGTCGGAATCCATAGGAGTGCCCAAAACCACTGACCTGACCCAAATAAAACAAGAGGACTGGCTACAGCCTACAGGTTCGAAAGAACCCCGATTCAACATAGAAATTCAGACACAAAAGGAGGCATAAGAAACTGTTGTAACATGATGGTCTATGCCATCAATGTGACATCAGAGTCCAGAGAACCATGGCAGCCAAATATGTATAAAATCTACCAACCCTACAAAGCTCTATGTCAGCCCCAACTGTCATAACCCAACCACAGTGAGACAAAGAAGCAGACAGTTAGGACTGCTAGGCAAGAAGATTTGTTTGTGAAGAGCATTACTCTTCCCCCATTAGCAGAGAACAGAGAGTGCACGATGGCTGCTCTCATTTCTTTATCTTCTTCTCCCACCACATCCTTCATAATGATTGGAGAGAACTCATTGTTCCCTTCACCTTGAACATATGCTTGAGATGAAGCCATGAAGCCTCAATAAAAGATCACCACAGGAAGACATGACAACACTCTTAATATGAGAAATCACAAATAATGGAAAGAGTAGCCAATCCTGACTCCTTAACTTTTAAAAGACACTAGCATTACTAGGAAATTCTAATGGAACAAAAAGCAAGTGGACAGCTGGCGAACTAATAATGACAGAAGTTACAAAATCCCTCATAGGCAAAGATAAAATAAAGTTGAATGATTTACCTAAATGGCAAAATAGCACCAAATTGCAGTACTCACAGCTTGTGTTTGAATCACATGTGCATATTACATAAAAACAAACATGAAAACTGTAGATGCTCACAAGAAAGAACATTCAAACAAACTTACCAGTTCCCAGACATGACAGATATAACTGAGGCACAACTAAATGGTAGAAAATACAGTGTTTTGCAATTGAGGAAGACATCAACACTAAACAACCTATAAGAAAAATTTTAAAATGCAGTACACCTTTTCATATCTTGGTTGAACTATCTCTACAATATAAATATTTAGAGCCAAAATTAAGTTTCAACAAAATAACATCCAAGAAACAAAGTTCTTACAGAAAATCTTTCCATCACCAATTTCTCCTGTTCTTGCTTCCTCAATTATTTTCTCAATTACCGCTTCAACCTAAATGAGAATCACATGCAGAAATATCATCAGGAATTGGATGAAGGAAATAAATTAGAAATGACAATAAAACTTGAACACATACAATATTAGAAAAAATCCAATTGCTTCAAAAAAAAAGTAAAAGAAATTTCCACCTCCTGGGAGATAAAATCAGCAGACAGCATCGACAACAGCAACTCCCCCTATCTAATTCATATTACCACATCTTTTATTTAGAATTTTGATATTACAAAGATCAGCACAGTGATATTTCTCATTAAGATCACATGGTCTGACTGATTAGCATATTACTACTAGCGTACGGATAGTTTAGTCATTTAAAACCACCCTCCTCATTTTTTCAAAAAAGAGACATAGGTAAATTAGACATACACTTGAAATGTTTCAATGCTTTTGTCTCTTTTCCTTTTTCTAATATATGGCATATGTTGCATTAAGAAAATAACAATACATCCTGCGGATAATTGGAAGATGTATTAAACATGGCATTCAATGCCTTTGTTGAGCATTGATTGTTTTCAGCAAAACAACTGACAGACTTGTTTTAATTCTTTGCCAAGCCCATATGAGAGAGAAGGGAAAGGGGGGGGGGGGGGTGCAGAGTGTGAGAGAGAGGCTATACCTGGTCCTTGCTCACTACTATTTCCATTTTAACTTTAGCTACAAATTTGTCTTCTGAAAATTCAGATCCTGCAATTTTATAGCAAAAAAGAGAAAAAAACGGTATTAGAAACTAGCACAGCAGATACCATGGTCAACGAGTTGAATGAACAAACTTATGCACATCACTTGCACCTGCAAGACCATTTTGATATGTTTTTCATGTGTATCTGTATTTAGCCTTCCTTCTCAACATAGATAGTGCTTTGTAATGAGCAAATGAACCATCTAAACATATGTATTGATTTGCTCTTTCTTTCAAAGCTGAACTGGAATAAATATATGTTGTGATAATATCATTTACTTTTGATGGCATAGATATCTACTTAACCAGAAGAAAGTAATGAGATTTATAAGGAAGAGGATGACTAAATAAAAACTATAGTCTTACTGTCATTCTCATCTTGAATAATTTGAGGTCAATTCTAGAAGGAGATTTTGCTCATTAGATCCGTTATATAATATACTATATTCCCCAACTAGTTGTAGAAATTAGCACTGCAACAAGGTTTATGAAAATTATGTTTAGAATTTATTTCTTCTAGTTTCCTTCTGGTTCCCTTTTTTTGAAAATATTAGCAAGTTGTTGTGCATAAAATATCCACTGACAATTTATACATTGGAAATAGGTGCAGGTGATGAAAAATTATGATTCTGTCAGTACAACAATCTTCTGGTTACTAACCTTATGCCCAACAATCATTTGCCACTGCAAGTATTTATGATCCTGAGGTAGCATAGAGATGCTGATAAGTATAGATGCAAGCTTTTGATACACTTATCTCAGAGTATGTTCTTAAGAGGCCTAGACAGTGGCATTAATGAAGCATACGTGGACCAATTGAAATTATAAAATTATTTAACTAACTTACTCAGTTATAAAAGAAAAATGAAGAGGTGTTTGCTGATCAACTTCCAAGTTTCAAAAAATGAATCTCTGACTGCCAGGAAGGGTATGATTACAAAAATCATACAACATGCCCACATGGGTGGTTCTCAGATCAAATGTCAGGAAAAGCTATCTGGAGTTTAGGAGATGATCCAAATAATTAGAGGAATTTTTATTGATAGGCACGATTTAGATGAGGTTGACCATGTTTTCCATTTCACATGGAACCTGACCATCGAGAAGTTTGCAAATATTGATTTCATTTCAGCCTAAGAACATTCCACATTCTTTAAAGTTTAACAATGGCAACTTGGAATATACTTGGAATCTTGCTGTTGGATAAAACTGACAGAGAGCACAGGGTCTTTCTTCAGCCATCCATCAATAATGTTCCAAGTTGCTGCATAGTGCCACAAAAGGAAAGGGAGAGATAAGAAGAAAGATAAACAAGCTAAATTTCAACAGAATGACTAGAGAGTTTGATGGACAAAAATGGAAGCAGAAGAGAAAATTATTTACTTCATCTGAATTCATCCCTTCTACAATCTTCTTGCGTGTTCTTTTAGGAGATTATTGAATGAATCTTCTGTTACTTGTTCTTCCCGTGTTGATGTTTAACGTAAGTCTTGCTCTTTGTGTTGTTTGACATATAAGGTGATAAATAAGAAAAGATTTCGGCTATGGCTGACATCGTGCATGAGGCTTCCAGGTCAGAGCATGTACATCTGGTGTTTTCTATAAGTCATTTAATGATTTTTGCTTTCTAGTAGAATGGTTTAGGACATATAACAAGTTGATCATCCATTCAAAAGAAAAAGGACAAAGCACCAGACAATAAAAAAAAATTAAAAAAAAAAACACTAAGAACTGACTAGATGATAGGATTGTCAATGAAAAAACGATTATACTTAGTGAACCATAATATATAAATGCCACACATGTTCACACATTTTGATGATGAAAAATGAGAGCCATGCAGAATTAAAACTAGCTCAACTTATGTGAACCAATAAGACAAACTCAAAAGAGTGTGGGTTTATCATCAAAACACTCAGCCGCAATAAAATTCAATCAAGGTAGTTCAACAATGACACAAGTTATAGCACTTACAAGTGAGATCTTACCTCCATGCCTCTCTGTCGAGCCGCCCTGTGCTCCAAAGCCTCGAACATCAGACACCGTCACCCCACGAATCCCCATTTTCAGCAAACCCTAATTTTCCACACAACAACTACCCTAATTCATAAATAAATAAATAAATAAAAAGCGAACACCAAACTCCCACAAAACCACAAATCCAAACAAGCAAGTCCCCGAATCAAATATCAATACTATTTCTGTCTCACCGATGAAACATGCGGGACTCGCCACGGTCTTCTCTTCCGAATTCATCAGCACGCCATAATTTTTAAGCGAGAATGAAGAAGAAAAGCCATTAAACTCCAATCAGTCTATCGTCAAGATACGATTTTTTTTTCAATACGTAAGAAAAATCAAACCAGAAGGAAACCAAGAAAACCAAAAATAGGCAAGAGAGACGCACCTCAGAATCGCTTCTATTTTATAGAACTTTGAATCCGGAACGTAATCTACACCTAACAACAGTAAAAGGAAGAATTTATCAAAATTTTGGCTCCAATCGATGAAAACCAGGCAAGGTACAATCTTTCCAAAGAAGAACTGACCTTGAGGCGTCCCTGGATCGCTCTGTGCTCTGATCACCGGAAAGAGAGGGAGATTCCCTCCGCCTCGCAGCCTTTCGCTGGGTTGCGAAGCCCTCGATGCCGGAAAGAGAGGCTTGAAGTTGGGACAGGGGAGACGGGGCACCGTGAGAGGCGGATGGAAGAGCTCAAGAGCTCTGGGCCGGACCGTGGAGAGTGTCGGTGCCATGCTCTCCAGCTCCTCGGGTCGGGCAGTGGGCACTCGGTGTCTCCTCTGACGCCTTGGAATTGAAAACACTGTAGCGGTTGAGAAGAGCGCCGGAGCCGGTCTTTGGATATAAATTTTTTATCACCCTTGGCCAAATCTCGAAATGCCAACCCTAAACTTGTCCACCAAGCCCAAATACCATTTTCCCCTCTCATTTAAGCACTAATTTATATTAGTGTTATGTAAATTATATTTATAACATTAAATCAAACCCTTAAACTATAATGTTTGTTGGTGCATGCATCATTTTTTGGCATCCACTCCACAAGCTTATCTCGGAAGGAAATTTTTGGAGTGGATTAGATAGGCTAGATGATCTATCTGACTCATTATCAACTCTAATTAAATTCTAAATATGAGTATAAAATATTAAAAAATAAAATAAGGTACTAATTTAGTTTTTTTTAAGAAAAAATTTATTTCTTAATCTAAAAAGATACCTAGTCTCAAGTGCTCAAAAAGTAAGTAAATTTACTTTAAATAATAAACAAGTGTGGATATCGAATGGTCAGGTCAACTCAAGATCAAGGATATCTAAAGAAAGCCAACTAATTTTGAGCCAATAATTTGAATTTTTTTAAAGTTAGAAATTATATGTTGAAATCCTTAATATTTCTTATATATTCTCTATACTCTCCGAGCATTATTTTTTTAAAATAAAAAAAACATGAATGCTATTTCCATCATTTTTTATAACAACTTATGGTATTCTAGTTCATTCTAGTTTATTCTTAAAAGACGAAAAGAGAACAAAGCAGATTCTTAACTTTTTTTTATGTAAAAAATAAAAAAAAAGAGCTAACTTTCAAAAGAAAGCATAAAAAAAAACATACAAAGAACATCTCTCGGTATGAGATTTAAAAATTAGGTCTAATTTTTTTTTTTTTTTTTCTTTCATCTACTTTTTATTTACTAGCTAAACTAAATATTCTAATTTTTGTCTCTCAGTTTGCTCTTTTCAAGTTTAACGGCCAAGATGGCATTTTGATGAATATATGATTAAACATAAGTATGATTATATCATAAAAATTCTGTTTATTAGATAGAATGCAAGAAAAAAAAAGATATATATATGATTTTTTCTTTTATATCATTTATGTTGTACATTGAGAGAACATATGACAGATAGCACATGTTCATAACGAAGCATTATGTAAGAATTTAAAGTGGATTATATTTGATACAAAAGAATACCCCTTTCTCATTTCTCTTTATGATTCTCTTATTAGATAATGGAGAAATGAGCAAAGTAAATGAAGGTACATTGAAAAGGAAATAAGATACAGCCTTGCCTCTTTTTTTTTCCTCTTTTATTTGAGATGCAAACTTAGCAATATGAAAATAAGCATTTATATTATTAGATCTACAATGTAAATTTGCCAATCAATTATGAAAAATAAGAAAATCATTTTGTTTGGCATATTTAGATAGAGGATAATATGAAGGAGGGAAGAGAGAAAAAGAAAAATAATTTTATGAACCTTTGTTTGGTAGAAAAAGAATGAATGAGAGGCTCATTTCCTTCATTTATTCTCAGTAGATTAATTTTTTTAAGAATAAAAAAAAGGAAATGAGCATAATTTATACCTTATTTTTATAGTTTTTTTTCTATAAATTAATTTGAATTTCACTTATAATAAAGGAATATTTGTAAATTTATAAATATAATTTCTTCTTTGCAAACACATGAATTTAACTTTTTTTTTTCTTCCTCTTCTTTCCAAAGGAGAAAAGAATAATAAGCTTCTTCTTTCTTCTCTTTCCTTTCTTTTCTTTCTCCATCCTTTATTCTTCCCTTCTTCTCCCTCCAAAAATCCAGTATTACTCTTATTAAAAGTGAAATTCCAAAAAAAAACTAAAACTAAAACAAGCAAGGCCAAGATGGAATGAGCGCAATCTATTTGGTTTATAATTTATTCAGCATGCACTTATTATAATTAATCAGCTTGAGTTTAGTTGCTTTCAGTCAATCTATTCGAGAATAGTAAAATGTAATTGAATGTTAGTATAAATATCAATGTTAAATCAAACTCAATCAAATATTGAAATTGGCTTTCAATCAACATTTGAAAAAGAAAACATATGTTAGATTCCAAAGCTGAGTCAACTGTGGAGACAACTCTGAAGTTGGCCATATCTCCCAATTTTAGACGAGCCAAGATATGCCGCCTATCGACTCCCAGAAACTCCTATCAAAGATGACCGGGATGATGATGGAAGCTGCTAAAGAAGAATTCGTGTACAAAGCAAGCACGGCCAAGAATGGATGAGCACCAGAAGAGCAGCTCTATGCTTGACAAAAATCTCGATTGTGTGGCTAGTTTTATATCTTATCTTGTTAAGATTCATTCTGGATTTTGTCTTCTTGGATCTTTGGACCCTATCATTCATAGTTTGAGATCTGATAAGATTGGAATGGAAGGGTAAGAAAAGATGGTAAGAAAATATTTCTTTAGTCTCACAAGCAATAAAATATGTCGAGCAATAGTCAATAGGTTAAGAGAAGTGTGCATGAATATGAGTTAGGATAACCCCGCGATGACGCGAATTCGATTTAATTAGAATGGATTGGTTTGATTTTGAATGCTTATAAGATTGATTTTGAGTCCAAAATTCTAAAATCCATATCCATCTGATCGTCCTTGAACAGAAAATTTTTTAGTTTACAACCAACCTCAACTCAACTCAACTCAATTCATCTAAGCCTTTTCCCAATTACTTGGAGTCGGCTACATGAATTTGCTTTCTCTACTCTGCTCTATTCAGGACTAAGTAGACATTCAAATTATAAATAGTTATATCTTTTTTAATTATTTCTGTCCATATTAATTTAGGTCTATCTCTACCTCTATCCTTATCATGAATTGTTAAAATATCATTCTTTCTAACTGAAGCATCTAAAGGTCTATGTTGTATATGTCCAAACCATCGTAATAGATTTTTTCTTATTTTATCTTCAATTAGGGCTACTTCTATTATTTCTCTTATATTTATTCTAATTCTATCTTTTAAAGTTTTACCACATATCCATCTTAACATAAGCATTTCTTTTGCATTTAATTTACCCGCATGTTGTTTCAATATTGTCCAACACTCTGTTTCATATAACATAGCTAGCCTAATAATAGTTTTATAGAATTTTTCTTTTAATTTTAATGGGATGCGCCAATCATACAATACTCCCAAAGCACTCCTTCTTAATCCATCATGCTTTAACTCTATGATTCACATCTTCACCTATTTCACCTTCTTATTGGATAATTGATCTCAAATACCTAAATTTTTCACTTCTTGATATCTCTTGGTTTACAATCTTTACTGTTTCTTCATTTATATTTATATCCCACTAAAATTATATTTCATGTATTCAGTTTTAGTTCTGCTAATCTTAAATCCTTTAGATTCTAAAGCCTCTCTTCAAATCTCTAACTTAGGATTTACTCCAAATTTAGTTTCATCAATCAACACTATATCATCTACAAATAACATACACCATGGGATATCATTTTGAATATATTTGGTTAATTCATCCATAACTAATACAAAAAGATATGAACTTAAGGCAAATCCTTGATGTAAACCTACAATAATTAAAAACTCACTAGCTTCTATTGTTGTTTTAACAATAGTTATTGCTCTATCATACATATCTTTTATCAATTCTATATACCTTTTGATAACTCCTTTTTTTCTCTAAAATTTACCATATTATTTCTTTAGGTACTCTATCATATACTTTCTCTAAATCAATAAAGACCATATGAAGGTCTTTTTTTCTTTTCTCTATATATCTCCATCAATCTTTTAATAAATAAATAGCTTTCATGGTCAATCTTTCAGGCATAAATTCAAATTGATTATTTGACACCAAAGTTTTGACTCTTATTCGATTTTCTATTTCTCTCTCCCATAATTTTATTGTATGACTCATTAGTTTAATCCCTTTATAATTTGCACAGTTTTGAATATCTTCTTTATTTTTGTATATGGATATTAATATACTTTTTCTTCAATCATCGGCATTCTTTTAGTTACTACAATCTTGTTAAATAAATTGGTTAACCACATGACTCCAATTTCTTCTAAACATTTTCAACCCTCAATAGGGATCGCATCTAATTCTAATGCCTTTGTATTTTTTATTTTACTCAAAGCCTTTTTAACTTCAAGCATACTAAATCTACGAAAAAACTTATATTCATTTGTTACTCCTAGGTTATCACATCCTTCTACCCTTAAATTTACTAAATTATTTTATTTAATAAATTTTTAAAATAACTTTTTTATCATTCTTTTATCTCTTCTTCTTTTACTAAGACTCTTTCAACTTCATCCTTAATACATTTAATATAGTCAAGATCTTTTATTTTTTTCTCTTAGTTTTGCTAATTTATATATAATCTTTTCACCTTCTTTGTATCTAGTCTATTATAAAAATCATCATAGACTTTAAGTTTGGCATTACTTACCACTTTTTTAGCTTCTTTCTTTGTATCCCTATACTTTTTAAGATTTTTTTCATCCCTAGCCTCTTACCAAATTTTATAGTTTATCCTTTTAAGCTTGATGACAGCTTGAACTTTATCGTTCCACCATCAAGTTTTTTTTTTCTCCTAATCCTACTCCTTTTGCTTCTTCTAGAACTTTTTTTGCTATATTTTTTATATATTTAGTTATTTTTTTATATTAAGTTGGGACCACTATCTATATTCATAGTCATTACTCTTACTAGCTTTTCTTTAAATAATTCTAGTTTTTTTTCTTTTAAATTTTATCATTTAATTTTGGATTAATAGTTTTACGTTTTACTCTAGATTTTATTTTTATCCATATGTCTACTATCATTATCCTATATTGTGAAGTTAAATTTTTTCCTGAAATAACTTTATAGTTTTTATATGTTATTTTATCTATCTTTCTAGTTAAGAAAAAGTTTATTTAACTTTATTAGATTTACTTTTAATTGTTATTAAATGTTATCTCTCTTTTTAAAATAAGTGTTTGCTATTGTTAGATCATACGCTGCTACAAAATCTAATAAGCTCACGCCGGCTTCACTCCTATCTTCAAATTCATATCCTCCATGTACCATTTCATATTGATCCTTCTGTTTACCTATATGTCCATTTAAATCTTCTCTTAAATATATCTTTTCTTCTTATGGTATTTCTTGCACTACTTCATCTATGTCTTTCCAAAATTATATCTTAATTTGTTGGTCTAATCCTATTTGGTATATATACACTAATTGTATTAATTATATTATTCTTAATTATAAGTTTTAGTGATATCCAATCTCCTTTCCTAGTTACCTTAACAATATAATCCTTAAAATTCTTGTTTATAATTATTCCTACTTTATTTTATTTTATATATTTTAGTATAATATAATTTATATTTTATATTCTCTATTTCTCTTGATCCACCTATCCATTTAATTTTTTGTAAGCATATTATATTTACTTTTCTCCTAATCATAGTGTCCATTATCTTCATAGTTTTATCTGTTAGTGTTTCTATGTTCATGTTGCTACTCTAAGTTGACTATCATGGACTAACTTCTTTACTCATACTCGTTCGTAGTGTAGAAACTCTTGCTCACTTATCACCGTACCCGAGCACCGATGCGGTGCCCCTTGCCTATTTTTTGAAACATCCAAAGGCAAATGCAACGCGTCTTTTACCAAAAACATTCTAACCCTTCGCATAGTTTGATTTACTAGATTCATGTTTTAAGGAATCTAATGAAATTTTACGCTAGCTGTCACCTACCTAACGCAACCCTCCTTCTTTACGCGGGCTTGGGATCGGTCTTGGCAAGTTTAGTTTAGAACCAACCATAGAATAATTTTTTGAAATCACTCATAGAATTTATTTGATTTTTTTTCAGAACCAACAATAGAATTTTTTAAAAAAATAAAATGCTCTTAAAAATTATATTATTAAAGATATTAGTATTAAATTAATCAATAAATATTATATATATTCTTTTTTGTAACTTAACATCATTAAGAAAAAGAGTTTGTCAAAAAATTAAATAATATTTATCAATATCATGAGTTTTTCTTAGCCTCTCATCCAACTTTTTTTAATGAAGAAAAAAGCCCTTAATATATCAAAAAATTTGAAAAAAATGAAAATATTTAGAGCTAATGCAAAAGAAAAAGAAAAATAGATTCTTATCTAGAGCCATTCTAGAGCCAAGCTGATTGGATTGGGTTTATTGTAATAACTTCTTTTTATGCTGAGGGACAAATATACATGATTTGCCCACTGAAAATGCTATATTTAGCTAAAAATATAGCCCAAAACACTATTTGGTTTCTAGAACTAGTCCTCTATCTGTTCTTTTGTTATTGGCTTTGAGCTGCTTGGGCTGGAGTTAGGTTTCTAACTCGTTCAGGATATGCATTGTAACTGTCACAATACTTCTTTCTCTATTCACTGCACAATCTAATGAAGAGTGGATTCCTCTTTTGTCATGCAAATTTTTTTTTTTCGAATCCTTTCATATAACTTTACATTTCTCCTCATGAAGAGCAAGATTTTGGGATTTTCTAAGGATTTGTACCCAGTAACTGAGGTCAAATACTCGATCAGAACTTTATACTAGAAGAATAGGTTGGCTGGTTTCAGCTAGCAATGGTCAGTGTTCTTAAGTTCACATAAATCAGACATATAACACTAGTTATACCCACCTTTGCAATACAATGGTGCAAGTTTCTGACCGTAAGACCAAGATGATGATTAATATCAAGACAAACCTATATGAAGAACATAGGATAACAAATGAGTTCATTAGTTTAAGTCTCAAAGAGTATGAATTGAAAGAACTTAGAAAAATTACACAACTATAAATAAGAAAAAATAAGTAGATCTTGAAAAAACTTATTATAGTAGGAGCTATATTTTATTCATTTTTGAGGAATGAACTATGTTTAGTCTTGAGTTTTGCTTCTTAGCATCATTCAACTGTCATGCATAGGATTGCATCAAGTAATAGAATGGCTCAATAATTTTTTTTCTAAAGAGCCTATTTAAATAGCATGATCAACCCACATCTTAAAAGAACGCTAAAGATTTGAACAAAAATATAGGTTGGATTGAGTGGTTTAGATCTTAATCGATTTCATGGCTAGAAAGAAACAATCATACGAGATAAATTAAAAAAAATCTTTTGAGATATACTTTTTCTCATCCCATAATTATCAAGCAATATCTTTATCACACCCTCCCGCTTTAATGCATGTCAATTAAGGATGTTGCCCATCCACTTCTCTTTCTTGCTCTCCCTCCACCACTATCTATTCATCCTCTCTCTCTCCCCCCTCCTCACCATCAAGATGGACCTCTTCTCTCTCTCTAATTTTCTTTTACTTTGCTTCTTGGCCAAAATGGACTCTTGGGGTATTTTTTTGGAGTGAAAAAGGGATGATCATGATTCCTTAGGTGTGATAAAAATATATATGCATAACTATTGAAGTTGGAGAGTGTTGACTCAAGTATTGATTTTGATAATTAATAAAAGACATGAGTATATTTACTATGTTTCTAATAGATTTAACAAGTGTTACATGGATTAAAAATGTTTGATCAATCAAAATGAATAAAGAAACAAGTTTTGAATCAAAATGTCAAAAGAATTTTTCAAAGTTCAGAGCTTGGAGTCGACACTCAAATGGTCAGGAGCCGACCCCAAGGCATATCAGAAGTTTTCTGAAATTTTGGCACGGTCTGGAGTCGACACCCAGAGTTTCAGAGCCGACTCCAACCTAAGATACAGAGAAGCGTATTCTGTCTCAGTTTTCGGAGCCGACACCTAGTATTCGGGAGCCGACACCTAAGAGTTCGGGAGCCGACACCTGATTTTTTAGAGCTGACTCTAACCTGAGAACAGAGAGCATATTTTTATAAGCATTTCTGGAGCCGACACCTTCGGATTGCGGAGCCAACCCCCGAAAGCGGCGAGCCGACACTTAACTTTCTCAGAGCCGACTCCTCAACAACTTTTTATTTTCTATTTTTGGATACCCGACTTAGAGCCGACACATGAAAAGTTAGAGCCGACTCCAACCTGTCAGGAACGGATTTTTTATCTGTCAGAACGGACTCCAACGGTAAGATTTCTTTTTACCTAACCTCTAACGGCTATTTTCTTTTTGTGTAGAAAGATCCAAACAACTCATAACGGCTATATTTCCCACTTAAACCTGGATTAAGAAATCTATAAAAAGGAAAAATCGTCTTTGAAAAGGAGAGGATATACAAGAGAAAAGAGGAGAAAAATCGAGAAAAATACTCTGTGAAAAAGAGAAGAGAAATCAAGAGGAAAGACTTAGAGCTCAAATCCATCAACCTCAGAAAGCTCAAAGAGAAATCCACAAGCTTCTCAAGTTCAAATCAAGGAGATTTCCATCTTTAGAAGAAAGATAGCAAAAGCCCCAAATCCTCAACTTCTCAACTGCAAATTTCTGAAGAATCTAAGCTGAGGCCCTGATTCAATCTTTCAAAGGAGAAGAGGAAAAGAAAAAAGAATAAAAGCATGCATTCAAAAAGCTTCAAACATGCTTTTCTTATCCTTGTTTAGTTTATTGTTTATTTGCTCATTTGAGGAGCTGCTATGTACTTAAACTCTATTTTCATTAGTGTTTACTAATTCAATCGGGGGATTGAATTAGTGGAGGTAGTATATCTCGGTATAAGCTAGGGATAGCTTGTTGTTGGGTTGTGTGCTGGTAAGCCCAGAAAACCAGCTGGGTTCGTTGTGATTCCGGGGGGAAACAACAAGTTTTGAATTGTGAGCTTGTAAAACAACTCGACTGTAATCAAAAGGATTATAGTGTGGACCCAAGTAAAGCTTGAAGTGGACGTAGGTGTTGGATACACCGAACCACTATAAAATCTTTGTGTTTGTCGTGCTTTGTTTCTTAGTCTCCCTCTATCTTATTTATTTGTGATTAGCATTTATCCACTTTGCACTTAAGCTCTTTCATATCAAAACAAAAAGTTTTTTAAAAGAGTTAATTTTTTTTAAGAACCCAATTCATCTCCCTCTTGGGTTGCCATCTGGGCCAATAATTGGTATCAGAGCTAGTGCTCATTTCTTGTTTGATCCAACGATCAAGAGTTAAAGATCCAAATGGCAGCTTAAGCTGGATCTTCATATGCTGAAGGTCATTCTACCAATAGACTTCCTTTATTCAATGGTTCTAATTATTCTTATTGGAAAGCTAGAATGAGAATTTTTATTCAAGCTTTAGATTATGAGCTTTGGAGTGTAATCACTAATGGACCTAGCACACCCACACATTTAGTAGATGGTTCAATAGTTCCTAAACCCGAAAGGGATTGGAATGAGAACGATAGGAAAATGGCTCAGCTCAATGCTAAGGCCATGAATGTTTTATATTGTGCTTTAGATGCTAATGAGTTTAATAGAATTTCTATGTATTTTTGCAAAAGAAATTTGGGATAGACTAGAAGTTACCATGAGGGTACTAATTAAGTCAAAGAATCTAAGATTAATATTCTTGTTCAAAGTATGAATTGTTTAGCATGAAACAAAATGAAACTATCACATGCATGTACACTAGATTTACTGATATTGTAAATGGTCTAAAAAGTCTTGGTAAGAGCTATACTAACTCTGAATTGGTTCGTAAAATCCTTAGGTCTCTTCCAAGATCATGGGAAGCGAAAGTAACTGCCATCCAAGAAGCCAAAGATTTAAATACATTACCTTTGAAAGAGCTACTTGGATCATTGATGACCATGAACTGACCTTGAAGCAACATCAAGAGGAAGAGGTCAAAAAGAAGAGAATAATTGCCCTCAAAGCTGCAGAAATTGAGAAGAGCAGCAGTGATGATGAAGAAGATAATGATGAGGAGGAGACTACACTTCTAGCTAAGAAATTCAAAAGATTTATGTAAAGAAGGAGACCCTTCCACAAGAAAAAATTTGGAACAAAGATGGATGGTGAAAAAGAAAAAGAAAAGGACAAGGATAAAGAGAAAGACCCCTCATATGCTATGAATGTAAGAAATTGGGGCATTTTAGATATGATTATCCTCAATTGAAAAAGGAATACAAAAAAAGAAAAAGGCATACGTTGCAACATGGAGCGACAACGAAGAATCCTCATCCGAGGAGGAACAAAAGGAAGTTGCAAATATTTGCTTTATGGCAAAAGAAGACGACGAGGTATGTACTGAAACTCATGACTTTACCTTTGACAAATTGCTTGATGCATTTAATGAATTAGTTAGTGATTTCAAAATTCTGAAAAAGAAAAGCAAAGTTTTAAAAAATGATAATTCAAATCTTGTCAAGGAAAAGGATAAACTAATACATGAAGTTGAAGAATTGAAATCTGAAAATAAGAATTTGTTAAAAGATAAAGAGTCAATTTCTAATGAAAATGTTAGCTTAAAGAAAGAAGTTGATAAATTTACATATAGCTCAAAAAATTTAATTTGTTATTGAGTAATCAAAGGGCTGTATTTGATAAAGTTGGATTAGGTTATAGGCCTAACAAGAAGCAAAAGTATGTTAAAAATTTCTTTAGAAAAGAACAGGATAAAAATGATGTTTCATGTTATTGTTGTAACAAAAAGGGACATAAAGCTTATGAATGCAATTTTAAAAAATTAAAAAGAATTTAAGTAGTAAAGGAAAGAAAATATGGTTCCGAAAGGAACAATCTTTGTTGCTACTAACCATAAAGGACCCAAGAAAGCTTGGGTACCTAAACAGAAAGTTTGATTACTTTGCAGGAGTGTCTTACGGCAAAAGATCAAAACGAAAGTGATATCTTGATAGCGGCTGCTTAAGACACATGACGGGTGATAAGGAGCAATTCATCACCCTTGAGGATAAAAGAGAGAGTTGCACATTTGATGATAATGGTAAAGGCCAGATTATGGGATTTGGTAAAATTCAGATAACTCCCTCCACTTTCATTGAAAATGTTATTTATGTAGATGGTTTAAAGCATAACTTAATTAGTATTAGCCAATTGTGCGATAAAGGTTTCAAAGTTTCATTTGAAGCTTCTATCTACACATCTCTAATCCTATTAACAATAGCATTATATTTACTGTATATAGAAATGACAATGTATACTTAATTGATTTAGACAATTTATCTACAAGTAATCATTGCCTAATTGCTGATAATGCTAATGTAAATAAGATTGGATGGCTATGGCATCGTAGATTAGGTCATGCAAGCACACACTTAATTTCAAAATTGATTAGAATGAACTTAGTTAAAGGACTTCCAAAGTTAGATTTTGAAAATAACCAAATTTATGATGCATGTCAATTTGGAAAACAAACTAGAAACTCTTTCAAATCTAAAAATATTGTTTCCACTTCTAGGCCACTTGAGCTACTTCACATGGACCTTTTTGGACCTACTAGAACAACAAGTCTAGGAGGAAAGAAATATGGCCTTGTGATAGTAGATGATTATTCTAGATTTACTTGGGTATTATTTTTGGCTCACAAGGATGAGACTTTCTCAATATTTTTAAAATTCTTCAAGAAAGTCACTAATGAGAAAAATAACACCATAGTGTCTCTTAGAAGTGATCATGACACTGAATTTGAAAATCATTTGTTTGAAAGTTTCTGCATTGAACATGGTATTCATCATAATTTCTCTGCACCTAGAAGACCTCAACAAAATGGAGTTGTAGAAAGAAAAAATAGGACATTAGAAGACATTGCCCGTACCATGCTATGAAAGCAACCTACCAAAATACTTTTGGGTGGAAGCTATAAACACGGCATGTTACATCCTTAACATAGCCCTAATTAGGCCAATTCTTAAGAAAACTCCCTATGAATTATGGAATAATAGGAAACCAAACATTAGTTATTTTCATGCATTTGGTTGTAAATGTTTTATTCATAATAATAGAAAAGATATCTTGGTAAATTTGATGCAAAATCTGATAAAGGCATATTCTTAGGATATTCAACAACTAGTAAAGCCTATAGAATATTTAACAAGAAATCCTTAATTGTAGAAGAATCTATTCATGTAGTTTTTGATGAGTCTTTAGCATCAAGTTCAGAAAAGATTGATGATGAGGAAGATACAAATATTCTAGAAAGAGATATTAAAAAATTAAATATAGATGTATCTTCAGATCATGAACAAGAACCTAAAGATGATGATTCACCTAGGGTTGATGTTATTGATACTAATCATAATAAAGTAGATCTTCCTAGAGATTGGAGATATGCCTATGGTCATCCGAAGGAATTGATTATAGGTGATCCATCTCAAGGAGTAAGAACTAGATCATCTATGAGGAATATCAATAATCATCTTGCATTTGTATCTCAAATTGAACCTAAAACTATTGAAGAAGCTGAAAAAGATAGTAATTGGATGCTAGTTATGCAAGAAGAATTAAATCAGTTTACTAGGAATAATGTATGGTCCTTAGTTGATAGACCTAAAAGTCATTCAGTTATAGGATCTAAATGGGTATTTAGGAATAAATTGGATAAAAATGGCATAGTAATCAGAAATAAAGCTAGATTAGTTGCAAAAGGATATAATCAAGAAGAAGAAATTGATTTTGATGAAACTTTTGCACCTGTAGCTAGATTAGAGGCAATTAGATTACTACTTGCATTTGCATGTCATATGAACATCAATCTATTTCAAATAGATGTTAAAAGTGCATTTTTAAATGGTTTTATAAATGAGGAAGTTTTTATGGAACAACCACCTGGTTTTGAAGATCATGAATTTTTAAATCATGTTTTTAAATTACACAAAGCACTATATGGTTTATAACAAGCACCTAGAGCTTGGTATGATAGGTTAAGCAAATTTCTAATTGAAAATGGTTTTTCTAGAGGAAATGTTGACAAAACCCTATTTTTGAAAAGAAAAGACAAAGACTTATTAGTAGCACAAATATATGTAGATGATATTGTATTCGGTGCTACTAATAATCATTTGTGTCAAGAATTTGCTAAGATAATGCAGGGTGAATTCGAGATGAGCATGATGGGAGAACTCAACTTCTTCCTAGGACTTCAAATCAAGCAAAGCAAAGAAGGGATTTTCATCAACCAAACAAAGTACACAGAAAATACTCAAAAAGTTTGGAATGGAATCAATCAAACCCCTTGGAACACCTATGAGTCCTTCATGCAAATTGGATAAAGATGAAGAGGGTAAGAAAGTTGATCAAAAATACTATAGAGGTATGATCGGATCTCTACTTTACTTAACCGCAAGTAGACCTGATATCATGTTTGCTGTTTGTTTATGTGCTATATTTCAATCAGAACCTAAAGAATCTCACTTAATTGCTATAAAAAGAATACTAAGATATCTAAGTGGAACAAAAATGTAGGATTATGGTATTCTAGAGATTCAACACTTAATTTGATTACTTATTTAGATTCTGATTATGCTGGATGTAAACTAGATAGAAAAAGTACAAGTGGTGCATGTCAATTTTTAGGAAGTAACTTAATCTCTTGGTTTAGCAAAAAGCAAATTTGGTTGCATTATCTACTGCTGAAGCAGAATATGTTACAGCTGAAAGTTGCTGTGCTCAAATCCTTTGGATTAAGCGACAACTTGAAGATTATGGCATAACACTTGATAAAACTCCTATTAGATGTGATAATAAAGTGCAATCAATTTAACTAAGAATCCAATACAACATTCAAGAACTAAGCACATTGAAATTAGATATCACTTTATAAGAGAACATGTAGCTAACAATAAAATTTGCCTTGATTATGTTAATACTGAAGAACAGTTAGCTGATATATTTAAAAACCTTTGAGTGAAGAGATATTTTGTTATCTTAGAGGAGAATTAGGAATTTGTAATCCTTTGGAATGATCCTGAAACTCCTAAGGAAATTATCTAGAATTCAATTAATTTCCTATGATTTCTTTCATGATTTTAAGGACAATTTATCTAGACTTTTAAGCAATTTGATTCTCCACATTCCAAAGATTTTTTAAAAATTTATTGACCTTATTTTGACAAGTTTCAGCTGCTTGAAACTCATTTATTTTTCTCTGAAACTGTCAGTGGAGTCGACACCTTAATCTGTAGAGTCGACACCTTGTCTGTATCGCTCTCGGTCTCTGACCTTGGAGCAGACACCCGCTTAAGTGGAGCCGACTCCAGCTCGAGCGCTAACAGTGTTATTGACTTGGAGTCGACACCCGACTTTGCGGGAGTCGACACCTGATGGACCCAAATTGATTATATTAGGGCAGAGTCGACACCTTCTCATTTTCTATCTTCTCCAAACCTTCTCCAAAACTCCTCCAAACCTTCCAAAGCCAAATACTCCTCAAATCAACCATTCCCTAAGATTCCAATGATACCTAAGCGTAGGGGATCGATCTTTGATGCTCCCATGGCTATAAGGAAGCGCACGGCTCCGCGTCCCATCCGTGAACCTTCCCCAAGAGATGATTCCTCTTCAACTCACTCGGATAATCCTAGCCCTTTCTCTCCTCAAGTAGATATCCTTGCTGGGCGAGTCATAACCATGGGAAGAAAGGTGGATTTCGATTTCTTTGAAGCTGAGGGTTTTGCAATCTATAGACAAATTAAAGAGCTCGGTTGGGATAAGGTATGTTCTTTGGATGTTCCCACTTATCCAGCCCTAGTTAAGGAATTTTATCTCAATTTATCAAGGGGAGATGGTGGAATAGTCAGTTCTATAGGAGGGAAGAGAATTCATCTCACATTTCAGATCTTAGGAAATCTTTTAGGCATCCCTGTCACTGAGCTTACGGCAGACATTCACAGTGAGAGATCAGATGCTTTGTCAAGGATGTTAGGAAGAGAAATAACAGAGTTTGAGGAAGTTAGGGCAAATCAATTGCCACTTGAACTTAGATTGTTGCATAACATTTGTGGTAGGATCTTATTTTCCAAGACTGATCGTTTTGAGTATGTTTCAAAGTGAGACATAGTGATTATGGATAGTATCTTGATGGGTTAGCCAATTAATCTTGCTAGAATGATGATATGGTATATGGCTGAGGCCGGGGGCAAGAGGAGATCTTCATTGCCTTATAGGATGATCCTAACCATGGTTTTTAGAAGTCAAGGAATTGTGATTTCTGACAATGAGCCATTGAAGAACCTTAGACACACAGATTACTACAGCTTGGCTACTTTGCACAAAATGGGGTTTGTAAAAGTGGATGGTAGATGGGAAAGGAAATGCCATCTGGATGAGAGAGCAGCTGATATTAGGGCTACTGCACCATCTGAGGCAGGTCCATCAGCGAGACATCCATCACTAGAGCCTAGCAAATCTTCCCCACCACCGGCACCTGCTCCAGCTCCTGCACATGTACCACTACCTATGTCATCTATTGGTTTTTCTGATATCCAGTTAGAACAGCTTAAAAGTTTATTTGCTACTCACAAGAAAGAAATGAAAACAGAAATTGACAACAATTTAATGAATTTAAGAGAAATGTATTATTCTTTGGATGAAAGAATTGGTAAAATTGAATCTACACTTAGAGCCTCCACAGAATCTTTGAAGAATGATCTCAAGAATATTTTTGAGAACTTAAAGATATTGGTGGAGATTCAGAGACTTACTCCAAATGCAATGCTGAGCTTCAGAACAAAATTATGACTGCATGTGCATTTGTTGATAGAAGACTAAAGGAATTTGTAAGAACTCAAAGTGAAGGAATGAGGAAAATATTAGAAGATTTGCAAAGACTTCTTAGAACTAATCTTTGATTACATTGTAATGAAGTTCTTTGATGTAATTAAAAGATGATGTTTAGTTTAGTTTGATGTTGATTTCCTTTTCACTAAAATTTTGATGTAATGAAGTTTCTTTTTGCAATATGATGTAATATTTGATATTTGATACTTAATGAATATTTGATATTTGATATTTGATATTTAATGAAGTTTCTTTTAATATTTAATGAATATTTAATGAAGTTTCTTTTAATATTTGATATTTGATACTTAATGAATATCATTTAATCTTTGAAGCATCTCTCAATTTTATCATTTAACTTGAAACTTCTTAATCTTTTTGTTGATTACAAAAAAGAGAAGTAATTGATAGTCGTATATGCATCAAAAGTTAAAAAGGAGGAAAAGTATTTGTATATGCATTGGAATAAATAAGCTTAATTAATTGGTATTACATATAAAGAGAAGTAATTTGACATATGTGCACTTAATTTGATATAATTTGATATGATTGTTTAATTAGTATCAAACATTAAAAGTTTACTATTAATTGAGTATCATAGGGGGAGCTACTTCATTCAGGAGGAGCTTACCTATGAGAACTAAATATTTAAGAAATTTGAGTTGAAAATCTTATTGTCTAACTCATGCATATACTCAATGTTTTTATAATCATCAAAAAGGGGGAGATTGTTGACTCAAGTATTGATTTTGATGATTAATAAAAGACATGAGTATATTTACTATGTTTATAATAGATTTAACAAAGTGTTACAGGGATTAAAAATGTTTGATCAATCAAAAGGAATAAAGAAACAAGTTTTGAATCAAAATGTCAAAAGAATTTTTCAAAGTTCAAAGCTTGGAGTCGACACTCAAATGGTCAGGAGCCGACCCCAAGGCGTATCAGAAGTTTTCTGGAATTTTGGCACGGTCTGGAGTCAACACCCAGAGTTTCAGAGCCGACTCCAACCTGAGATACAGAGAAGCATATTCTGTCTCAATTTTTGGAGCCGACACCTAGTATTTGGGAGCCGACACCTGAGAGTTCGAGAGCCGACACCTGATTTTCTGGAGCTGACTCTAACCTGAGAACAGAGAGCGTATTTTTATGAGCATTTCTGGAGCCGACACCTTCGGATTGTGGAGCCAACACCCGAAAGCGATGAGCCGACACTTAACTTTCTCGGAGCCGACTCCTCAACAACTTTTTATTTTCTATTCTTGGATACCCGACTTGGAGCCGACACCTGAAAAGTTGGAGCCGACTCCAAGCTATCAGGAACAGATTTTTTATCTGTTAGAACGGACTCCAACGGTAAGATTTCTTTTTACCTAACCTCTAACAGCTATTTTCTTTGTGTGTAGAAAGATCCAAACAACTCACAACGGCTATATTTCCCACCTAAACCTAGATTAAGAAATCTATAAAAAGGGAAAATCGTCCATTTGAAAAGAGAGGATATACAAGAGAAAATAGGAGAAAAATCGAGAAAAATACTCTATGAAAAAGAGAAGAGAAATCAAGAGGAAAGACTTAGAGCTCAAATCCATCAACCTCATAAAGCTCAAAAAGAAATCTACAAGCTTCTCAAGTTCAAATCAAGGAGATTTCCATCTTTAGAAGAAAGATAGCAAAAGCCACAAATCCTCAACTTCTCAACTGCAAATTTCTGAAGAATCTAAGCTGAGACCCTAATTCAATCTTTCAAAGGAGAAGAGGAAAAGAAGAAAAGAAGAAAAGCACACATTCAAAGAGCTTCAAACAGGCTTTTCTTATCCTTGTTTAGTTTATTGTTTATTTGCTCATTTGAGGAGCTGTTGTGTACTTAAACTTTATTTTTCATTTGTGTTTGCTAATTCAATCAGGGGATTGAATTAGTGGAGGTAGTATACCTCGGTACAAGCTAAGGATAGCTTGTTGTTGGGTTGTGTGCTGGTGAGCCCGAAAAACCAGCTGGGTTCGTTGTGATCCCGGGGGAAAACAACAAGTTTTGAGTTATGAGCTTGTAAAACAACTCGACTGTAATCAAAAGGATTATAGTGTGGACCCAAGTGAAGCTTGGGAGTGGACGTAGGTGTTGAATACACCGAACCACTATAAAATCTTTGTGTTTGCCGTGCTTTGTTTCTTAGTCTCCCTCTATCTCATTTATTTGTGATTAGCATTTATCCACTTTGCACTTAAGCTCTTTCATATCAAAGCAAAAAGTTTTTTAAAAGAGTTAATTTTTTAAAAAAACCCAATTCACGCCCCCCTCTTGGGTTGCCATCTGGGCCAATAGAGAGAGGTAAAACTTTGCTATCCCATGCTATCCCATAATTGATTATGGTTTTTGATTGTGATTTTATGGCTCATTGCTACTGTGATGGTGTATCTCTCCTTACATCGAAGTGCTCAAGAGAGGAACTTGTACCTTCCCTAAATATGTTTCATGTTGACTGTGATGCCCCTCCCAATTAGTCCCATATTGGGTAATTAAGGAATGATTGAATGGTTTATAATCAGTTAAGTAAGATGGACAAGTATCAATTGAATCCTTTTTGAACTGTGATGGCCCAAGTTGGTATGAACCTTATCTGTCTTGCTTTTATGTCACGAAACGGATTCGTGGGTTTTGTGGATCCGGATTGTTATATTGACATTTATGTTGTATTCTCTATTTTAAGTATTAGCTTGACACTCTATGTTCTTGCATTTGAGTAGCTAATTACTTTTAAATTATACCTATAATTGGGTAGTGTAATTGTTACCTTTGCATTTAGAAATGGGACTTATCATGTGAAAGGTTCTTGTATTTGGATAGCTAATTATCTTTGAATGATGCTTGTAGTCTAATTGTTACCTTTGCATTCAGGAATAAAATTTGTCATGTGAAAGCTTCTTTGGCATGTGAATATTGTGATCTTGTTTTTTATTTTGAAAAATAGGGCATTTGCTACAGCATTGTGATGCAAACACTTGGTTAACCATGCTAGTATTTCATCTCCAGAGTTGTTTGTGTGATGTTCATCTCCTAAGTTGTTTGTCAAAAGTTCATTGGTCAGCTTATATTTTCTGGTTAGCTGATGAACCTCTTAGTTCAGTCTTTTGGATGCCATTGACCTCATTATTATCTATTTCATGTGAAAACCTGTTCATGGGCTTCTTCATTATGTAGGGAGTTGAAAGTGTTTGTTGAATTGGAAAGTGATGGCTAAGTAGATGTAGTGGCGAACTTAATCAAAAAATAACAAGACCGAGTTTAGAGTTAAACTCTATGTCCTTAAGATAAATTCGTCCTGCACAGGTGTTTACAGATTTACGACGATTGTTTTTCAGGATATAATGGTTTTCTTTTGATAAAAGTAGCACCACTATTTACTAGAATAGCGAACTAAGAATGCTATGCTCTCTTTAATTCAGAGTATGCAAATGCCTAAGGATTGTTTCTCGGATTGATGATTTACAATGCAAGTGACAAGTCCTATTTATAGACTTGAAGTGCCTATTGGAAGCATTCTTACGGGTTTGAATTTAATTGTTATGACTTGATTGGATATGATCAAGAGGCGTGCGCGAAGAGACTTATCGGCTTCTGATATGCCACTTGATCGGATATGATCAAGAGACTTAACTAAAGGGCTTAACCGCTTCTAATATGCCTCTTGATCGGATATGATCAAGAGACATGAGTGAAGGAGGTTTATTGGCTTCCGATACGCCGTTTCAAGATCGTATCAGCGATCGGATGTGCGTATCAGCGATCGGGTGCGCTAAATAGGTGTGCGCCAATCGATCTACATTATCGTGATCATGATCGGCCAATTGATTGCGTCGATCGGATGCGTCGATCGAACAACATCGCTCCGCACCGATCACTGCATTTCAGTTTTTGATCTTAACCCTTCATCTGATTGATCTCTGGATTCCATCTTGTCTTCTTATCCGATCGATCAACGATGATCTCAAGCGTTTGATCTTGACCCTTTAACCGATCGATTAACCAATCCAACGATGATCTCAACCCCTTATCGTACGATCTGTATTCAATCATTCTTGACCGTTAGATCTTCATGATTATGAAAAATTTAAGACTCCTTATGCTTTTCGATGATGCACACGTGCAAAGTGCACCTACAAAGTGCCCTTCGTATATGCGCATGCATGAGGAATGCTACGCATTACCTTCAAGCACCTATCATAACCTTTGATATTGAAAAAATAAATTAACTATTTTTTAGAACTTTTTTATATTTAACCAAACATAGGGAACCACTTTCTAGCTCTCCAAAAATTGTCAGCCTTAATTTAAGGGGTTATGGAGGGAGAAAGAAAGAGATGTAAAGGCTCTTGCTCCTAGAATAATTATCTTAATTTCTCTCTTTTAAGAAAAGGATAATTACAAACAAGTGAACAATAATTACACTATTTTTTTTTCTTCTCCTCCCCTTCAATCATCTTTCCTTTTTTTTTTTTTCCTTTGAACTCCCAAACAATCTCTAGAAATTAATTATAATTTTCTTGCCCTCCATGTGTCTTCTTTAAACCCTTTCAATCTTTGCACCAATATAGCATAACTACCATCCATTCTTCATCCTTATAGCCATATTTTACAACACACCACAAGTCAAAGTAATCATAAGACCTCAATTAATGGATTACTCATTGATTGAATCTCTGCTAATAGACCACTATTTAGAGTCTAGTACACGTATATTTTCATCATATATTAATTATAATCCATTATTTAGATTTTATTGGTCTTAAAAAATTTATTTATTCATTTATTTATATTAATTATGCTATATATTAACTATAAAAAATTAATTATTAGTTGTTAATTAAGATTCTTCATTGTACTCAAGATTTTTTTTAATGTCTAATGATGGTTCTCATTAATATGTTAGCATATGTACATATTTTTGTATATATGTATATTTAAAATAACATATTTGGTCAATATTAAGGGTATGTTGATTGAAGGTGCTATGTGATGGGATTAAAGAGTTCAGGTTCTGTACTTAAAAAAAAAAAAAAGAGGAAAAAGAAAAAGTTGAGGTTGGGGCTCTGTTCTATTAAATATATGTATATATAAAAAGGTTTGAAAGCTGAAGCCTTGTTTTAAACCATGGCATAATAGAATGTCACCGATATGCCCGTGGACCCAATCAATCACCCCGTCCCACTCCCAGCGCGGAGAAACAAAAGGGCTTGCAGCGGGATAGAGTAGGAGTCCAGCAGGGGGCCTGCACGACGGTTCTCGATGCGGTTCCCGCCGCCCCGCTTCCGCCCGACCTGCACCGCCCCGATCGTCTCCGCCAACGCCCTCATCCACCGCTGCGCTCGCCTCGGTCAGATCGATGCCGCCCGCAAGGTCTTCGACGAGATGCCCGAGCGGAGCGTTGTCTCCTTTAACTCTCTTATCGCTGGTTACTTCCTCAACTGCCAGCCCTCCAAAGCCCAGCAGCTGTTCGACCGGATGCCCCAGCGCAACATCGCCTCCTACAACGCCATGATCTCCGGCTACATCAAGAACGGCCGTCTCGCCGACGCCCGAGCCGTCTTCGACTCCATGCCCCAGCGTAATGTCGTCTCCTGGACCTCCATGGTCCGCGGCCTCGTCCAGGCCGGCGCCATCGCCGAGGCCGAGTTCCTCTTCCGCCGCATGCCTAAGCGGAACGTCGTCTCCTGGACCGTCATGCTTGGTGGCGTCATCCAGGACGGCCGCATCGACGACGCCCGCCGACTCTTCGACGAGATGCCGGAGAAGGACATCGTCGCACGGACCAGTATGATATCTGGTTACTGCCAGCTCGGCCGCTCAGCGGAGGCCAGAGAGCTGTTTGATGAGATGCCACGGCGGAATGTGATCTCCTGGACGGCCATGATCTCAGGCTATGCTCAGAATCTCCAGGTGGATCTCGCGAGGAAGCTGTTTGAGGTGATGCCAGAGAGGAACGAGGTCTCGTGGACCGCCATGCTCACTGGGTACATCCAGGCCGGCCGCATCAAGGAGGCAGCTGAGCTGTTCCAGAGGATGCCGGAGCACTCGCTGGTTGCTTGCAATGCAATGATTCTTGGTTTCGGGCAGCATGGGATGGTGGCAGAAGCAAATGAGGTTTTTGATCGGATTGCAGAGAGGGACGATGGATCGTGGAGTGCGATGGTGAAGGCATATGAGCGAAATGGACTTCAATTGGCAGCAATTGATGCATTCCGAAAGATGCAGATGAATGGAACCCGTGCGAATTTCCCTTCAATTATCAGCATTCTTACTGTTTGCGCCAGCCTGGCAATTCTTGATCATGGTAGGGAGATTCATGCAGCAGTGTTGCGGTCCCATTTTGATGAGGATGTGTTTGTTGTCTCGGCCTTGACAACAATGTATGCTAAGTGTGGTGAGCTCATGAAGGCAAAGAAAATATTTGATAGGTTTGACTCAAAAGATGTCGTAATGTGGAACTCAATGATCACTGGTTATGCTCAACATGGCTTAGGGGAGGAGGCTTTGAGTGTTTTTAAGGATATGAAGTCCATGGGAATGGTGCCTGATGAGATCACATTTATAGGTGTTCTTTCTGCTTGTAGCTATACAGGGAAGGTAAAAGAAGGGAGGGAAATTTTTGAATCAATGAGATTGGATTCTTTGGTTGAAGCAAAAGCTGAACATTATGCTTGTATGGTTGATCTACTTGGTCGGGCTGGCCATGTTGACGAAGCTATGGATTTGATAAGGAATATGACTGTTGAAGCTGATGCTGTTGTTTGGGGTGCTTTGTTAGGTGCATGTAGGACCCACATGAAGTTGGAGATTGCTGAGATTGCTGCCAAAAAGCTTTTGGTTTTGGAGCCTGGGAATGCAGGGCCTTATATCTTGCTGTCTAATATGTATGCTTCCAGTGGGAGATGGGAAGCTGTTGCAGAGCTGAGGAAGGTTATGAGCATAAGGAACGTGAGCAAGTCCCCAGGGTCTAGTTGGATTGAGTATGGCAAGAAAGTGCACATGTTCACCTGTGGAGATCTAACGACACATCCGGAGCACAAACTAATTGTTGGCATGTTGGAGAGATTAGATGGATTGTTAAAGGAGGCAGGGTATTCTCCAGATGGTAGCTTTGTGCTGCATGATGTTGATGAGGAGCAGAAGGCTCACAACTTGCAATACCATAGTGAGAGGCAAGCAGTCGCATTTGGGATTCTAAAGATTCCGGCTGGAGTGCCAATTCGTGTCATGAAGAACCTGAGGGTGTGTGGGGATTGCCATTCTGCAGTCAAGTTGATAGCAAAAGTCACCAGGCGAGAGATCATTTTGAGAGATGCTAATAGATTTCATCATTTCAAAAATGGGTCTTGCTCTTGCAGGGATTATTGGTAATGTCAATGGCATGGTGCAACCTCTTCCTCAAAACATATCAAATTTGGTACATCTTTGAACGTTTACTTGTTTATTCCATGATGGTATTTTCTGCAGAATTTGGATTGTTTAACCTTCTGTAATGCTGGTCATGTATAATCATTATCAGGGTTTGCATAGTCTGGCAAATCAAATGACCATTATAATTCCTTGTGGATGGTTAATTTCTCCAATTAAAATGTTAGTTTTATACTTTTGTTCAAGAAAATTGAAATAACAGGTGAATTATCAAGCAAGTTATATCAACATCATGATTTCCAGACTTTTAAGTTAAATCCATGTATTATTGCTCTGAATAAGAGTTAAAACTCATATAATCTTCATGTCTGGCAAATTTCCAGTCAGGAATACAGCTATCCATGTGTAATGGTATACTCTTTCCTCTATAATAACAGAACTGGTTCTTACCGGCTGTAGCCTATACTGGGATTGTGAGGTAAAATACAGGGTGCAACCAGAATAGTTCCATGCTTCCATGCCTACTTTGTATGGCGTAACGCTTTATCTAATGCCCATCTCCCTTTCTGATTTCCATGGTTTTAGGATCTTGAGCTGTCTTTTATTTTTTGTCTTTCATCCTATGTGAACAGAAAGCCATTCTAGTTCACATAATACCTGTAGGTCCTACGCTTAGGTATGTTAATTATAAAAAAAAGTCAATGAATAGATAGATTGATTTCATTTGGTCTAAATTAAAAAAAAGATGCCAATGAACAAAGTAAATATCGATTAGTATATACAAGCTTTGACTTAAAGTAGACGCTCCTCATTTTAAGGGAAATATATGCATCATTCATGATTAGAGTCTTACCTTCCAATAACTAGAAGTCAGACTTTCTATTGTTTAAAGGTTAGTGGATCTTGGCTGATAATCTTAATCAGCATCTTTCATTCTGAGCCACCCAGCTCAGCATAACAAGTGGGAAAGAAATCACTTGACAATCACATGGACAGCTCCTTTGAAAATTTCTTTTGTTGCTTACCTCAGCAGATGCCAGCTATGCTATTGAGATAAAATTCATTAGTATGTCGTCTCAGCTCCTCCTAGAGCCAAATGTCCTATTTGGTGGCCAATGTCAAATAAGATCCTGTTGGGTGTTCTTTGTCTTCTTCTTCCTCAAATATACATTTTATGTAGGGTCTGACATGGTAATATGCAACCATCTCACCTCCATGTGGCCCTTCCATTCTTCATGTGGACATAATATCCTAATTTGTGGTGCACTAATAGTGCTGTGGGATAAGGAGGTGCAGTCTTACAGGATAGGACAGATAACAAATAGAATGCAAGAAGGGGAATGGTATGGCTGCAAGGGCGGCAAGTGGTCCTCTATTTCTTCTTGCACTTCAATTACAAGTTATCCTGATTCATGTATTCTGCTCTTTACCAACCGTTGTTCATTCCAAATGTACCCTCTTCAATTTTGGAGATTCAATCTCTGACACAGGAGGACTTATGGCTGTTCTCGTCCTCTACCTTGGCCCACCTGCTGGCCGACAGTTCTTCCACAAGACCACTGGAAGCTTTTGTGATGGCCTGCTGTATATTGATTTCATCTGTATGTGATCTATCTCCGTTCCCATTCATGCATATACAATCTCTATTCTAATCAAGTGGAACAGATACAAAAATTTCTATGCTATTCAAATAAATTAGCATGCTAAGAGTTTAGAGCCAGTTATGAGTCATTTTTCTGATCTCTTTGCTTCTAGGGTTATAGCTTTCCCTTGGAATCTGACATCACGAAGCTGAGTTTAAAATTTTACCAGTTAAATGAAAAGTCTTAATTATGGATCTTTGGACTGTACTTGGCTCAGGCCAAGTGAGTCTAAAAGTAAAATGTATGGCTATCTTGATGGGCTAGGTCTCCTTTCTGGTGGCCCTCAAGACTGGCCTTATTGGTTATAGTTTTCTGCTAATGTTGTCCATTACTTCTACAGGTGCAAACTTGAAGATCAACTTTTTGAGCCCATACTTGGCGTCTTCAGGTTCAAAATTTTCACATGGAGTGGACTTTGCTGTAGCTGGTGCAGCCACTGAGCCAAATGCAGTTTCTTTCACTTTGTCTACTCAAGTGCTTCAATTTCTTCACTTCAAGAATTGAACCCAAGAGCTCAGGGTACAAGGCACTTTCTGTAAAATTGTTGTTGCTAGATCATGCATGGAGCGGGACTATGGATGAGTTGGACTAGATTAGGGATTCGCATGATTTGCTTGCTGCCAAATAGTATATGGACCTAAGATTTGGCTTCATTAATATTAGAGATCATTTAAACGAGGTAGCTTTTCTAATCATTATAGATTTATATGAAAGCATGTTATGCCTGAGGCTCAGGATCATTGATCCATGAAAAGGGGTTTCAGAATGCGGTTTATTCCTTTGACATGGGGCAGAATGATATTAACATTCCATTAAGTGCAAACGTAAGCTATTCAGCAGTCATAGAAAGAATCCCATCCATCCTCTCAAGGATTAAAGATGCCATTGAGGCAAGTTATTCCCTTGTACATAGGAAATCTCATTATTTACTCATATTCTCATGAAGATTAAGATGCATCACTTGTAAATCCATATCTGAGATGGATGATGAAAATTCAGACTTATCTAGTATTACCCTAATCATCCTTTAAACTTCTTCAGCATATCTTCCTACATGCATGAAGGGTGGTTTTGGTTGATATAGTGACTTACATCTTATGTTATCTATTTGTATAAATTGCTTACTCTAGAGTTAGCAACATATATTCCAATGCATTCTGCTAGATTAGAAGTTTTTATGGTTTGAATATATGCTCTCCTTTTTTTTTCATGAGAATTCATAGAAGATTCATGTTAGGAGTGTTTTTCTGTCAATGCAGTCTATTTATAAAAGTGGTGGCAGGAAGTTCCGGATATACAACACTGGACCCCTGGGCTGTTTACCTCAACAGCTTGCGTTGCTTAAGAAAAATGACAGTGAGCTTGATGCAGTGGGATTGGTGTCTTGCAACTTTCGATAATGCTGCCAAAGCTTTTAACGCTGGATTGAGTGACCACTGCAACAAAAACTAAGTTCTGAACTTAAAGGTGCAACAACCGTTTACACTGATATGTTCGCCATCAAGTATGATCTCATAGCTAATCAATCCCAATATGGTTAGTTTTCCATATCCAATTCAATTGTTTACCGATTATCTTTGCGACTCCATGCACTTTTTTTACTTCATATTTAGGTAAGTAGTGATCGCTATCATCTTATTTTTCTTTCAGGCTTTGTGAACCCATTGATGGCTTGCTGTGGCTATGGCGAGCCACCATATAATTGCAGATTTAGGATGACGTGTGGTCAACCAAATGTCACTGCTTGTCCACAGGATTCTCGGTATATCAGTTGGGATGGAGTTCATCACACTGAAGCTGCCAACAGCTTAATAGCTTCCAAGATATTGTCAGCCAAGTACTGTAAACCCCAAATTAGGTTTAAAAATCTTTGCAAAGCCTGATCATCTTCCCCTATTGGAGATTGGGATCATGATCATTCTTTCCTAGAGTTTCTCCTACTGTTATTGGATATGTGACTCCGTTTTATTAATGATACCTTTGTTTGCATTTCAAAATTTCATTTCCGTACATGCTTTATATTATATGTGAGAATAATTTAACTCCATAGGCATGATTAATTGATGAATGCCTTTATTGTTTTCGTGATCTGGTTTCAAGCGAATGATTGTGATTGTGAGGTCCACTGGCTTATAAATTTTATGGTCCCGGGAACAAATTTGCAAGGAAATATTAATCGCTAATGTAATGACCTAGGTACCAGAAAAGTTAAACTTAGCATCACTGTATCTTTCTAATACAGCAGAAAAATTAATAAAATGGTTATCCTTTAAACATCCAAGTACTCTTTCAAGTGTAGTATTATACATTGAAGGAACTGGACAATCTGCAATCCTTTAAACATCCAAGTACTCTTTAAAATGCCATGGTGAAGATCCAAGGGGACCATTCGAGGGAGATGTCAATCAAGGTGAAGAGTTTGCTGAAAGAGTTTCAGGATATCATGCCAAAGTAGCTGCCAAAACCTCTCCCTCCTCAACAAATCATAGACCACGAGATCAAGGAATGGCACCCACGGAGTTAGCAGAACTCAAGAGGCAGTTGGACGAACTACCGGAAGTGGATTTGATCCAACCATCGAAGGCCCCATACGGCACATCCGTGTTATTCTAGAGAAAGCAGGATGGGTCACTTAGTATGTGCATGAACTATAGGGCACTCAGCATGGTCATAATTGCATAAGGGGATGAGCCAAATACCACATGTATACTAAGGTATGGCTCATCTGAGTTTCCGGTAATGTCATTTGGGTAAATTAATGCCTTGGCAGCTTATTTACAATTTAATGAATGATGTATTGTATGAGTATCTAGATTGCTTCGTCGTCTATTTGGATGATATTGTGATCTATAGCCACTCTCTAGAGAAGTATATGTTACATCTTAGACAGATATTGGGCATTCTAAGGGAACACCGATTATACATCAAGCAAGAGAAATGCACATTTGCAATCCTAGAGATCAAATTCTTGGGCCACTACATTAGCAAGGGAAGAATCAAGATGGACCAAGACAATATGAGGGCTATAGTGGACTGACCTATGCCTGGATGGGTATCAGAATTGTATGCATTTCTGCAATAGACGAATTACTATTGACAGTTTAATTGTCGAGTAATCGCGGCACACAAGATCCTTGACGGACTTATTGAAGAAGGAGCGGGCATGGGAGTGGATCTCCGAGTGCCAAGCTATCTTTTAAGGACTTGAAGTCGGCAATGGCTTCTGAGCTAGTTTGGTCCTCTCAAAATTTAACAAGGTGTTTGAGGTAATTACTGACTCTTCAAACTGGCCTATTGGGAATGTTTTGATGCAGGAGGGGCATATCCCATGGCTTTCAAGACCAGAAAGCTAAAGGATGTGAAGGTGAGGTACTCCACGTATAAGAAGAAATGACGGTGGTCATATACTGCTTGCACCATTGGTGTCACTATCTACTTGGCACGAAGTTCACAATGGTGATGGACATCGCCAACACTTATTTCAGCATGCAACGTATGCTAATTCCGAAGAAGGCATGGTGGCAAAAGTTCTTAGCCGAGTTCGACTTTAGTTGGCTACATCAACCCGATCGGCTCAATCAGGTGGTGGATGCATCGAGTTGCAAAGAGGTCCAGGCCTACATGGGCGGCATTGACTACTTGGTAAGGGGACTTAGTGCAGCACGTTTGGGTGTAGGCAGACTCGGATTCAACCTATGTGAGCTTGTGAAAGGAGATTGAGGTCGGGGTGTCAAAGGGGTTTTGGTGCAAGGATGGACTCATCTACGTCATCGACCATAGACTTTACATTTCAACAAGCGAAGGACTGCGGCGAGAGATCCTCCAAAAAATCCATGACTCTCATTAGGTTAGCTACCCAAGAGTTAAGCGGATGATAGCTTTTCTCAACCGATCATACTATTGACCGAAGATGCGAGATAAAGTAGAGTTGTACATTTGGACCTGCATCGTCTGCTAGTTAAATAAAATGAAGAGGAAGCAGGCAGGTATACTACAACCACTGCCGGTCCCGAAGAAGCCTTGGGCGTCGATATCCATAGAGTTCATAATGAGGCTTCCTGAGGTTCAAGGTATGAGATTGATTCCAGTCATTATAGATCGATTTTCAAACTATGCAGTGTTTGTGCTAGCACCATAGTCATGTTTAGCTGAATGTTTTGGACATTCAACGTAAACCTCTTCTTCCAGAATATAGTGAAGACATTCAAAATCTCGGCCGATATTATCAGCAGCTGAGATGCCCATTTCATCAGAAAGTTTTGGACAACATTGTTCGAGTTGATGGGTTCATAACTAAAGTTTTCAATGGCGAGCCACTCACAGACAGATGGGCAAACAGAGCAAATAAATGCTTTATTAGAGGACTTTCTGAGGCATTTTGTTATGGCGAGCTAACGTAATTAGTTAGATCTTCTGGACTTCACTTAGTACTCATACAATTTGTACAGGTCATCCTTTACAGGCCATAGCCCAACTTACCTTGGGTTCCAACCCATGAACCCTTGGAGGTGGCACAAAGGACAAACCAAGGAGTATGTCTTATAGCATATCGCACGGGACAAGTCAAAACTACTTGAGGTGGCACATGAAAGTCTCAAGAATGTGTGAAGGAAAATGAAGAATTATGCTGATTGAAATCGGCATCCCTGCAAGTTTTAAGTTGGTGATAAGGTGCTGTTAAATTAAAGCTGACTCCATAGATTTGGAAGAAGCTCATCGACCATTGATACCATAAGACACTGATCTAATAATATGATGGGCCATTTGTTGTAATGGAACAGGTCAGTAAAGTGATGTATCGATTGACATTTTTGAAAAGATTGAAAATCCACCCCATATTTCACATAAGTTTCTTGAAACACTTCTGTGAATATATGACTACGGGCAGACCCAACTGAGGCAAGCTCCTCCTTTAATCCAGGCTGAGTTCAACAAGTCAATCCGCTACATCTTGGATCATCAAACAGTGGGCAAGAGTAAGTTGAATCGATGCATGGACTTTCTCATTCATTGGGAAGGAGAAGATGAGTCAGAGGTCACATGAAAGCATAGCCGAACACTTTGGTAGTTCGAAGATGTCATCATGGACTACTTCCACCATCATCCGATGAGAGCATCAAGTTCATAGGCTGTGGGAAGTTTGTTATAGGCCAGGCTATGACACAACATACATTGGGCCCAAGCCTCACTGAAGCTTAGGATGAGCTCGCAGTTCATCAGGCATGTGAGCTGTTGGCACGTTGTATGACCCGAGATGTTGAGGGCTCATGGGCGCGGACGTGCATAGATGGGGCTGCATGGCCTCAATATACTAGGCCGAAGAAGGGCAAAGATATGGGCCAGAACATGATGCCAAGGGCAAGGCACCAGAGCCTCGGAGGCACGCAGAGAAGCTCTAGCACAATGCAAGGTTGATGCACCAAAGCCAGAGGTGCGCAGGGCTAGGAGAGTCCGGGGACACTTAGGCAAGTATTGCGCTGAGACAACTAGACTTGTGCGAGCATAGTATGGGATGTGTGCGCCAATGGCCAGAAGCGGCGTGGAGGGCGTATGCGCAACGGGTTAGGATTGTCGAGCGGAATGCAAGCCATGCGTGTGTGCAGAAGTGGTGCGGTAAAATGATGGTTGCATAAGCAATCATGCATGGCATGTCGACTTCTCCTTTCCTCCAGGACAATCGATAGTAACACTGCGCATATGTGGTAATTGGATAGAGTTCTACTAGCCTTTATGTAGCACTCCATAAAGACCTAGAAAACTCCAACGGATTATCACAAGTGGCTGACACTCAAAAATGCATCCTAATAAAAAAATTTTATCATCTGCTCAATTATGCATGCACATCACTCAAATCAATATTTTTACATCATCCTGTTCAGACAATATTTTTTCATGACATCCTCAGGCAGTTTATAAGATCACATTCATAATCGATAACAAAATCATAAGTACATACATTATACTCATAATTTTCTCTAAAACATAAGTCTTTCATTCATATCCAAATAAGTTTGATACATCACCACACCTCACTGTATATATACATATATACATAAACATAAAAGTCACCCCACACTAACTCAATATATAAGGCTATCATTATACACTCTTGCCTCCAAGCAAGCTTTATCTACTAAGGGTCCAGTTCTACTAATCCTTGATCCTGCCAGATGGGCTCACTGTATATATACACATATATATAAAATTCACTGATCTGAAAGTAAGTATCAATCATAGAAGGGTAAGACCTAAGTTTAGTGATTGGATAACCATCTAAGCATGAAAAAATCAAGGACCACAACACCGTATCAAAACATAAAAAGCGCATATGGCATGAATGAACACAAAGTACACATTTATATACATGATTTCAGAAAATATAATAGGTAGCTTATTTTTCGAATAATATACATCTTAAACTAAAGCATAATATTAGTATTTTTTCATTGAAAAACATCTCTATACATGGATAATTACACCTTTTGAAATAATAAAAGATAACTTGTAACTTAGCTTATGCTTGCAATAATATACCAGTACAGAAATACTCTTTGAATAACTCATTTATATAAAAATTTATGCATGATGCAATACTTTATAAAGCATATATATGTATATATGTGTATCCTCATTATACAGCACAGATTTTCTTTACTCATCTCTCTAATCCCCACTAGGATCTATTTTTGCCCATTGGCTTCTCTTTTTAAATTCATCCCCATCGAGATATCTTTTGTCCTCCGGCACCTCATATAAACTCATCCCCACTGAGATATGTATTTGGCCCACTAGTCCTTTATAAAATCAATGCAAGTTTTTTAAAGCTTTATGATGCTGGGCTATGTATAAAACCTCTGAGGTGCCATCCTACAGTCATCTTCCTTTAGGTGTACTCCCGGTGGGTGTGTGAACTGGTAATATGATTCTTGCACAAATAGACCCCTTATCCATGCGGTTCATCCAATAAAGTATTTTGTTTCTTAACCCTGAAATCTCGGGTTTCTCTTTGCCCTCACAGGCTATATAATAATCAGCTCCACTGAGCTATGATTTTTGCTCTCACGGGCTACTTACAACCTGCCCCACTGGGTTTGGTCTATTGTGCACTCATCCCTGATCTCAGGGTTCATCATACGATCAAATCGCAAGAAGGTACCGACTCAATAGTAGTGTGCAATGCTTATGCTACGGCACAGTCTAAAGAGTGATCAATACCATAACTGCTCGAATGCTTTGTGTGATACATGCATTCAAAACATATTCTTTTTAATAAATCACCATGCAATAATGCCATGTATGCATCTGAAATCCATGCATCAAAACTCATGCTTTATTTTTTGTGCTTGAGACTCATACTCAAAACTCATGCTTTGCTCTTTTACTTAAAACTCATGCTTTATCTCATGTATAAAAATCCATGAATCATAATATCATATGCTAGGTTCTCATCTCTCCAATTTACAAAATATACAGTACTCTACTAAGCATAGCATACCTTAACTAGGTATTATATCACCATACTAGCCAAAATAAAAATTTTCATTTGCTAGATGAGAAACCCACTACCTTAATAAAATATTCTTTCAACTGGTACTTAAATCCAGTGTTCCTGCTCTCTAAAACAATCCTTTTGACCTATGTCATCATACAGACACAATAACCATTAGGACTACCTGCACGCAAGGTTTTCCGAAACTATGTATGCATGCAAGATCTAACCTCTGATATCTCATTATTTTTTTTCATCCTTTTCTCTACTCAAAATTACTTCTACTATCATCTCACACTACAAGAATCTAAGAAAATCTAAAACCATGCAAGGTTTAGGAAAGATATAGCTTACTTGGAGTTTAGTTCAAAACCCCAAGCTTTCCCTTCCTTTCCTATCTCTTTCTCTTCTTCTTCTTCTCTTCTTCCTCTCTTTTCTTTCTTTTTTTCTCTCTTTCTTTTTCTGACCAATTCCACCTTTTTTTCATGATTTCTGGTTGCTTAGGGGCTAAGCCATGGGAAGTGGGTTCTAATTGACTCGATGAAATTCCATTTTGCCCTCAAAAACTTTAATGCATGCTTTTTAGAAAATACGTTGTTCACTCATAACCACGATATTTTGTCTTAGATTTTTTTTTCAATTTTCCTTAGCACAATTAGCAAATGACCTTGGAGTCTTTTTCCATTTTGCCCTTGAACATATAATTTTTTAATTAATTTATATATCAAATTATTATTATTTATTTAAATTTATAATTTTATATAATATTTTTAAAAAAATTACCAACATGAAGAACTCGATTTTAGGAGTTTCGCGGTACAAATAGCACTCAAATCAGACTTGAAACGGCTCAAAATGGAATTTTAAAGATTTAACTCAGGAATTATATGCAGTTTCGAGTCGGTTTGAGTAGAATCTCGAGTCGACTAGAGCATGATGCAGAATTTGCTACCTCACTATTTTCTAACTAAGTTAACTCCAACTGTAGGAGTCAACTCGAAAGTGTGCCAGAAGAGCTAAACCATGCCAGAGTTGACTCTTACGGTAAGAGTCGACTCTAAGTGTTAAAATATAACACGCAAGGGTAGACTCAAATTAAACTTGATTTTTTTATGATTTTGATCGATTAAAACTCAAATCCGAAACACTTGTCTAAAATCACTAACAACATAAAATATACTCATTTACGCTATAAATTTATATATATATATATATATATATATATATATATATATATATATATATATATATATATATATATATCAAGTGGCTAACGCACTCAACATATCATTAAAACCTAACTTTCACTACAAATGAAAATACCATTAATATTACAAAGATTACAAAATTTTTAGGATCTTACATGGCAGCCAGGCAGAAAACAAGCATATGAGCACAATTAGCACCAAGGCCCCGTAAGGAGCATAGGGTGCGTTGATCCGGCAAGGGTGCTCAGATCCAGCAAGTGCGAACTGATTCGCAAGGGCATGCGATTAGGTAGGGACGTGCAAATAAGAAAGGTAATACATTTCAGAAAGGCATGCACAGATCGAGCAGGTGCACTCCGACCAAATAGGTGTGCAGTCCTTGGTGCAAGAAAACGTGGTATCAGTGGCGAGATAGGTGGGGCATGGCATGAGCTGCCACTTAGGCCGCGGAGGCATGTGTAGATCTTGCGCCAATTGTGCACAATCCATTCCTTGATTCTTAGCAAGACTTGGGGAGAGCCAACCAGCTACTGGATCTATAAAAGGAGCAGCAAGGAGGCATGCCAAAAAAAAGGGAGGCCAGAGCAAGAGGGAGTGGTATCTTCAAGTGGAATAGAGGAGAGTTCTGTGAGGAAGAGAACTATACACAAGGGTCATGTAGATAACTATGGAAAGGGAGTCTTCTAGCTATTCTCTTGTATGGACGGGTGAGTGCAATTGTTGGGAGTTATATCCTACCATTGAGGCATTGCATCCTTATTGCAAAGTAATGCAAGTGAGGTTAAGATTTCTCTCATAAAGGTGCTGGTGTTTGTGTGTGTTATTATGGTATGTCTATGAACGGGGTAGTTGGTATCCAAGTCGTTCGTAATGGCATGGTGAGGAGAAGAGGCTGACTTAAGAGGAGTCTCAAGTGTCGCACAAAGGCAAGGCACAAAAAAAATTAAAGCTTCCGTGTAGCCTAACCTTGGCTACATTTGAATATAGCTAAGTTAAGATATGACCATTTTTCTTATCATTAGATTTACATGAATTTGGAGCTACCCACCTTTTCATCTTTGAGATTCATGAACTATGTGGATTCAAGAGTGAGGAAGATAACTGAAAACTTGGCTATATTTGAATGCAACGAAATTTAGCTCTTTATATATATATATATATATATATATATAGACACACACTAAATAAGGGGAGACATGCTCCTCACTTTATTAATATATTAATTACAAATAATTACATAGAGAGATAGAGCACAAAGGAAGGGCTATAAATTGGAATCTAACAAGAATTTTAAAGAGCTTTACCTACTTTTTAGAAGAAATACAACTCTAAGGCTGTGTTTGAAATAGGGGATGAGGGGATATCCCTTATTCCCAAAAGCTATAACTACAAAGTATAAGTCTGAAAAAGGTTAAACAGAGGGGATAACCCATGTTTCAGAGGGGATAACATGGGTTATCCCTGAACTTATTTCCTAGAAAATCCAAGAATAGTTGGAGTTATCCCTTGAGGGCAAAATTACTATTTAAAAAAGGTGGTTATTCCCTCAGCTATCCTTTGGATAAACTTTATCCTGTACACTTATCCAGAGATAATATTTGGGAATCAAACACTACCTAAGAGTTAAAAAAGTATAAGTTCTTTTGAAAAATAGCTAAATGGGATGAGAATATCAAGGTAAAAATTCTTACATTCCTTTCTTTCTAAATATATTACTAAGCCAAAAGTATTATTAGTTTATCTTAAGCAAGCCTTGAAGAACTAGAAATATACTTTAATCTTTAAGAGCTTTACAAATGATGCACATCTTTGGGTCTTGAGTGAATGTGGAGTTGGTTGCATAATAGTGACCATAGTTTCTTAAAAAAACCATCAAGTCAAAAAGATATAAAAGGCTAACTCTAAAGGAGAATCGGAGAAAGAGCATCCTAAGATGTCTACCCATCCTTTTTGACAAATATGCAGAGTTTATTGTAAAGGACCAACTAAGTAAAATCTTGATTTTTTTAATAAATGCTTTTTAAATTAGTTTATCATAAGGCAAAAGAATATCTTTCTATTTTAAAAATTTATAAAAAAAATACTAAAAATGTACCTTTAATTGAGATCTTTTAAACTGGAGTATCACAATCATGAAAAGCTAAATTGAAGAGAGAAGACTTTCAAGGTTTTGGAGTTGACTGTTTGATCTAAGTCAAGGGCCTATGCATTTTGATGATCTACCTATGTAAAATCATACTTGTATTATACAATATTGGGCCCTTTTGCTGTGCATCTTAATCACCTACCTACACTGTGTAATTAAAAAATAACAATGAGCTTGATGCATTAAAACATCTTGCGACTATTAACAAATTCAATGCTGATTAAGTGATCTCTGCGATAAAATGCCTTCCAAGTTCAAGAATGCCACCAACATCTACATGCCATTAAATATGATTTTATTGCCAATAATATAATATTTGGTAAGTTATATTTTGCTAGCTTTCCAAGTAATCTCTAGATTTTAGCATGTTTTTAATCCTTAACTTAAAGAAGGTTTAGATATCTTGCAATTTTTTCACATAAGAAATAAGATAGGTCTCGAAAGATTGATGCCTTCTAACATGGCACTCTGTCTCTCCTAACAGGCATCGAGAACCTATTGATGGCTTGCTATAGCCCTGGAAAACTGCCATATAATTACAGGAGAGGATGAATTGTGACCAGTCTGTGGCTTTCCTGGAGGGATATATGAGTTGGGATGACAACACTGGATTTTCCAATGGCATAATCATAAAAGAGCATTCAAAGCTCTAGATCAGGTTAAAAATTATTTGCAAATATTAATCATCTGATGACTAAAATCACTTGCATTACTTTAGAAGAACTGACAACTAAATTATTGATCATTAAAAAAAAAGAAACAGCTGTAATCAAATCAAGTGAGTGGTCATTTTATTTGGTTATAAGTGCATTGTCATCGTTGCATTGTTCACTTGAAAAATTTAAGGATTGTCTTGTTACAATGATTCCAACAGTTCTACAGATAGAAAAGATAGCGATTGTGGCGATCTCACAGGCCAGTAGAGTTATAATCATAATAGCTAGTAATTGTTGGCATGATTAACAGTAAGATGCTGAAAGTTGACAGACTCGTAAATCATCAAATTAAAAAAAATAAAATAGACTCATGTCATGTTGTTGTTTAGCCATTCTTTTATCTTTGTTAGAAGGCATTATTTAAAGAAATAAATCCTATTCTCCATAACCAAGTGTGATTGGTATACAATGATCTACCTATCCATCAAATGCAACATGCAATTTGAGGTAGTAGGATGAGGCCATTGTTCACTTGACAAATTTAAGGATTGTTTTGTTATGGTGATTCCAACAATTCTACAAGTAGAAAAGATGGCGATTGTGGTGGTCTCACAGGCCAGTAGGGTTATGATCATAATAGCTAGTGATGACGCCCGATCACTGGTCCTGAATGTTGGGAGAAGGAAGCAGATTGATTAGCGGATCCTTGCTTCATCGGGCTGCCTGCAAAAAGTGTTGGGAGAGTTAATCCCCGAGGCATGCATATTGTAAAATTTGATAACAATTATCAATACGAAAATTTAAAGATTACATATTAATCTTTCTAACATGCATCAAGAACATATCTTTGCCTTATATTATAATATCGTTTGATCTAAGTATTGCATATAAATTAAATAATTAAGATCATATCTTAATCTTCAAGATGAGAAGTCATACTACTCATCTTGAAGCCTACCTTAAGATCTAAGGATCAAATCACTCACCTTAAGAACAGTAGGTAAATCCTTTGTGCTCTGCAGCCGTTTAATCATCTGGCCTCTAGTATTGTCCATGCGAAGCCCCCGAATGATCGGATTCCCGGGAGTGCTAGCTCGCGGAAAAAAAAAAATTGCTGATCTTGAATTCTTCCACTTGAATCTTCCTCCAAGATCCACCAAGATTTTGCTAACACTAAAATCACACCAGAATTTTATGTTCTAACTCTTAGAACTATAACACTTGGTTCTAACTATTTAGAATTTTTTAATCTCTTTTGATCTTGTGTTTTGTTATCTGGTGAGGGATGTCCTCTATTTATCGTTTCATATTAGCCAGCCTATTGAATTCTAACATTTAGAATTTCGCTATTTTTGTGAAAACCAAAGAGACATATTAAATTCACACACTTATCAATGCATGAAGATTTATGTGGAGTGCTCTTCCAAAGAGGCACATTAATTCACACGCTTGTCAATGCACGGAGAGTTGTGTGGAGTGCTCTTCCAAAAAGGCACATTAATTCACACACTTGTCAATGCACGAAGAGTTGTATTGAGTGCTCTTCCAAAGAGGCACCTTTTAGCAAAATTTATTTTTCTTGAACTTGGGAATCATTTGAAGAAGACTAAAAGTTATAAATTAAATTATGCATGAGAATTTAATTTCTCATGAGATGAGATTTTAGTTATCTCATCATGCGAGAAAACCTTTTTCACACATGGGGTTTGGATTTTTGGTTTTAAGCTAATTTGAATTTATTGGATTAAACCAATATAGATCATGGTCCTAGCCCAAATCAAATTTGGCTAATCCTGAATCTATTTAAATCCAAATCAAATCTAATTTCAAATCAATATTTAAAATTGATTAGTCCTTCTAGTAGACTTAAACCAAATTGAATCTTATTCACTTGTACTTAATCCAATTGAGATAATTCAATCAATCAAATTGATTAATTAAATCATATACGATTCTCAATCGTTGATCAACAAATAGATCATCCTAGGAAACTTCTATGCGTGTGACTCTCTAGGTTCGAACCTAAGCCGGTAGCATAGAAATAATTTTCTATACTAATCGATGTGCCCATCTAGCAATGGAACCCGACGTCCGGATAGGTCGAAGAGTTACCGAGCAAACTCCAAGAACCCTAAGAAACAGTTACCGTATAATTCATCCTCTTAACCACAAATGCTAAGGATGGCTTAAGAGCCTGTCAACTCTAAACAGCAAATCCATAAAGTGATTTCAATTTTAGTGATCATGTGACTTTCACATGAAGTGCCTTGGCCAAGGTCTTGCTAAATTGAAACACAAGCATTTCTCCTTTTAACGGGATAAGTCAAATTCCATCTTGATCCACAACTGACTACCACAAGTACTTGACTGCACCCAGTAACCTTTCGTAGCTGGATTAGAAATCCAGGTGGTCCGGCACCTAAGTACAATGAGTTTCTTGTAAGCCACTAGTTGTGATCTTCAGGTCTGAAGGATACTTATACCTATATCTTCTCGGATTAACTCTTGACAGTAGAGTATCCGGAAATGAGTCACGTTCGGTGAAATGTACTCCTACACTTTCACCTGTATGTCATACCAGTGTCTCTACACTCCTTGGTTAAGAGGACAACCAACAAATATGATATACAACATCCTATAATTGATAGTACTATGGCCCTGTCATAGTATATCATTTGGTCGCGAACTCTTTAAGGACCTTCAAAGATAAATCATTCTTTATCGTGAAGGAAGATCCTGAGGGCTTCATTACTATTAGGAGTTTTAAGAAGATGTTCTTGTAATGAATAAACTGCCAAATAACTTTTATTAATATATCAATTTATTTACATCAGCACAATCATCAAATGATTGGCTTTAGGATATAATTTCCAACAAAAAGTCCCAGGACTGGAGGGATACTCCGGTGGGGACCCTCCGACGCTCAAGTTAGCAACCGAGGTCACAGCTGAGGAAGAGCTTGAATGAGCTATTTTTAGGATGAGAAGAGTCCACAGAGAGGAGGAATTCCCCTCTGGGTATCGGGATAGCAAGTCTCTCAGTTTTTTGTACCTAATTATTGAGTGAATTCACCTTTTTATATGAGGTTGACACTTACATGACCACGTGGGATTCCATAAAAAAGGAATGTTCGCGGGGATTGCGTGAATCTGGGTCGGTTGGTAGGTCCTGTCCCATCAGAGAGGGAAAAAACGGCGGTTGGTGGGCTATGTCCCATCAGCCAGTGGGGCTATCAGGTAGTTTGATCCAGTCCCATCAGCGGCATGGCCAATGGGTAGTTGGATCTGGCATTGTTAGGTGGCGCAGGTCAGAAAGGTGGCAGCCTGAACCGCCAGGGCTGTACTGGGGCCAACTTGGAGAAATCGGGGGCGCCTTGACTCTCCTGAGGGCGCCAAGGCTGAGCTTGGCCAACCAGGGATGGTCGGGGCTAACTCTACCGACCAGGATGTGCCGGGGTGGGGCCGACCAGGAATGGTCGGGGCCGACTCGGCGGGCTTGGAGATGCCGAGACCGATAGGGGCCGACCAGGAATGGTCGGGGCCGACTCGACGGGCTTGGAGATGCCGGGGCCGATCGGGGCCGACCAGGGATGGTTGGGGCCGACTTGGCAAGCTTGGAGATGCCGGGGCCGATCGGGGTTAACCAGGGATGGTCGAGGCCAACTCGGCAGGCTTGGAGACGCCGGGGCCGAGCGGGGCCAAGCGGGGCCGACCAGGAATGGTCGGGGCCGACTCGGTGGGCTTGGAGACGCCGGGGCCGAGCGGAGCCAACCGGGAATGGTCGGGGCCGACTCGGTGGGCTTGGAGACACCGGGGCCTTACTAATGTTTTGCCGAACTTGCCCTTGTGGCTATACCAGCCACATCAGATGCCTCCCCTACCTCTGAGCACTAAGGACTACGTGCTTGCAGTCCTTTGGGCGAAAGGGGCGCGAAAATTTAAAAAATGATTGCCTTCTCAGTACGCTATCAATGGCTTGATGAGCTGGTGCTTCGTCCCAAGGCAGTGTCACCTCGAAGATCTCATGCAATCATGCGGTAGGTGAGGGCTGATGTTGGCATCGGACGCTGCGGAGAGGAAGCTCATTGGGGAATGGAAAAAGACAAGGGTCATCATTGTTTCTCCGCTTTGTATGCTCCACGATTGGTCGGGGATCATGCTTCTTGGGACGAATCGAGGCGGCACGTCTCGAGCGCAGGCAAGATTTCTGGCTGACAGCCCTTGGCGCAATAGATGTGTGCCACGTGGCGGGATCTCGAGCGTCGCTGGCCGGAGATGGAGGGTATAAAAGCATTTCAAGAGCCTGGGAAAACTTTTACGCTGCCATTGCTTTCTTCCACCTTCTTCTTCCCTGAGCTCTTCTACGACCTGAGCCCTCCTAACTCCCAGGTCAGTTTCATCCTTTACCTCACCCATGGACCGTCATGCCATTAAGGAGGGTAAGAGACCCGTAAAAGAGTCTTCCCATTACAGTAGTGAAAACTGGGCCCCTTTAGCTAGCCAAATGCCTCGGCCGATGGGCAGCATCACCATCCGCAACCGATCGAGGGCGATAGGACCACCATCCACCCCAGGCTCCCCTATGAGGACAATCCCTGTGTCCTTCCGCCGTTCGGCACTTTCTCCGGTGGTGAGTTCTGATCCAGTAGGTCCAACGGGGGTGGCCTCAACCATGACCCCTGAGGATGTAGAGGTCGTTAGGGCTAAGTACCTGGTCCCTGATTTTATCAGCCTATCCGCATCGGGGCCCGAAGATAGGGTGACCTCTGACCACCCCGGTCGGGTCACTCTATATGAGGAGTTCTTTCGATGCGGACTGCGCCTTTCTTTCCATCCTTTTTTTCTAAACCTCTTAGATAGGTATAGGTTAGTGCCGGCGCAGTTGACTCCGAATTCGATCCGGATCATCTGTGCCTTCATTATCCTTTGCTACTTCCAGGAGGCCTGGCCAGGGTTGTCTCTATTCCGAGCTTTCTATAAGCTCCGCCGTTAGCGTGAGGGGGCATGGTGGGCATTTACCGCCAGGCCGGGTAGAGCCTTCCCTTTAGGTCTTTCGTCCAAAATTAGGGGATGGAAACCTCGATTCCTTTTTGCCCATGTCGAGGGGGTAAGGGCTGCTTGGAGGGAGCGAGACACTAGTTCCAATGATGATTCCACCGTAAGGGATAGGGACAGGGAACTATTCACCCAATTGTCTAATTGCCAAATCCCTGGCTACAAGAAACTCCTGTCCGAGGAGAACCTGGTAGAGGCTGAGTTGGCCCCGGCGGCCGGTGAGCTTGACGCCTGACTTCTTTTGTCTCGACCCAAGATTTGTTGTACGCCATTACTAATGCCTATCACCCTTTCGGTGCAGCGATGAAGGTCTTCGCCAGCAATTTCGAGGCTGCCTTGAGGCAAAAGAGGCAGGCAACCGGAGAGACATCCAGGCCGGCAAAGAGGATTCGAAGAAGGGAGCCGACCATGTCGATTGAAGCCCTCACAGCCCGATGCCTGTGGAAGAGCCGGCTAAGAAGAAGCCGGTTAGAGGAGTGGTCCTGGAGCCGGTCAGGGCCGAAGTTAAAGAAGGAGAGATTCTGGCCACCACTAAGCCAATGGTGGTGGTTTTATATGCAGAGGAGGTTCCTGCCGCCGCCGATGTGCCCGAGGCGGGGTGGGTCACAATCGCCACCGGCCCTCCGACTGCCGCGGAGCTGGGAGTGGAGAATGCTTCCCTAACCGCCGGCGAGGGGGAGCCAGTCGCTAGGGAGCCCTAGGCTGGGGCGGAGGTGACCAATAAGCGAGGAGGCGAGCCGGGGAGCTCATCCAATCAACCGGCGCATCGCCCGACCCGCCCCCAGGTCGAAGGTCCGCAGGAGGGACTAACGCGGCCGGTCCCTTCACCCAGCTCGATAGCGGACGCCGCACAAGCTGCCCACCTGGTGTCAGGAGTTCGGACTGCCGAGTCCAAGGAGGCGACGCGGGGAATGAGTCACTCCGCACTCCTGGATATGATAATGGTCATCGTTGTCCAGGTAATTTTTGAGCTTTCTTCATTTCTTTTGATGTTTCCACTTCCTATGGTCAACATGCTCCCTTTGCTACAGATGGCCAACGGCGCAATTGGCCTTCGTGAGGCATTGGTCCACTCCTTGGATATGCTTATCAAGGCCATGGAGCGGGCCGACAAATACAAGAAAGAGAGTATGGCGCAGTCCCAAAGCCTTGCTCGTCTTCATCAAGAGGCCTCGGCCCGGGAGGAGAGTCTGGCTGGCCGACTAAGGAAGGTGGAGAGCCGGGCCTCCGCAGCTGAGGCCAAGATGGAGCTGGCCTCGAAAGGTTGAAGGCCGCCGCGGCACAGAATGAGGAGTTGACCCGGCGGCTCCAACGCGCCGAGGAGGAAGCCCGGGCTACCGCAGAGAGGACAGCTGCTGCGGAGAAGGCGGCAGTGGAGGCGGGCTCGGAGAAGGCAGGAGCAGTGGCTTGTGCTGATGAGCCCAGTGCCCATGCTGAAGAGGCCGAAAGCAGGGCTTGGGAGACTGAGGCGCGAGTCAAGGAGGCCGAGGCCAGGGCGCAGCGGGCTGAGGCCGAGGCGAAGTAGGCCGTCTCCAAATATAAGGCCTCGCCGAAGTTCAAGTAGGAAGTCATCGAGGCCGGCCTCGATGCTTATGTCTAAGGCTTCGAGATGTGCAAGGTTAAAGTATCTGCGGCCCTCGAGATGAACATCTATGAGCTTGATGAAATCTAGCCTGGGGAGTCTGACGAGGAGCCAGCAGAGAAGGAAAACGAGAAGAAGCCCGGCCAAGGCGAACCTTGAGGATCCACTGTCCATTTTTTTTTCTTTGATTCGTGTAACCGGCCTTAGGCCCAATTTTGTACTTCCCTTAAATTGTTAATGAAGAAGAACTTTTTTGCCGAAATTTCTTTACCTTTTGCTTCATCTGTTCCTTCTTCCTTTGGGAAAAACGCCTTACTGGGCAACCAACGATTGAATTGGTCCCGTACCTTTTGGTGAAGGGGGGAGGGCTTTCCCTCTGAAATGTTTTCTCAACTTTGAATGTTACGCATATTGACAATGTCATAGCCGAATCGCAGTTTTGGACCGCCCAATGCTCGAATGCGTATCGAGGATGCAAGCCGGCTATGTGGAAGGCACTCGAGATGCCTTATGTCATTGTAGAACAATATGTCATTGTAGATTGTTCGAAGGGAGACTCATCTGCACATGAATCCTCTGAAGGCTCGGAATGATCCATGGGCGACTTAGTGCCAAGATTAATCTTGAAGGCGCTGGGACCGACCAGAGATGGTCGAGGCTGACTTGGCCAACTTGGGGATGCCGAGGCCAAGTGGGGTTGACCGGGGGAGGCCTACGCCAACTCGGTCAATATTGGAGATGCTTGGGCCGGTCAGGACTGACCAGGAAAGGTTGGGGCCGAGCCGACCGACTCGGAGTCTGTGAGGGCCAAACAGGGCCCTTTAGAGCCATCTCGACGGTCTAGGTTCCATATAAGGGGCGACTCGACCGGATATGGAGCTGTTAGGGTCTTAACCAACTCGGAGGCACCACCGTGCTGGTACCAAGTGGTGTCCCGTTAGCCACGATGCCGACGAGCTCCTTTTGAACCACCTCGGAGGTTTGTATGCTGCCCGAGTGGCGACTTAACCGGGTACAGAGCTGTTAGGGTCTTAACCGACTCGGGGGCACCGCCGTGCTGGGGCCGAGTGGTGTCCCGTTAGCCGCGATGTCGGCGAGCTCCTTTTGAACCACCTCGGGGGTTTGTGTGCCGCCCGAGTGAAGACTCGACCTGGTACGGAGCTATTAGGGTCTTAACCAACTCGGGATCACCGCCGTGCCGGGGCCGAGTGGTGTCCCGTTAGCTGTAATGCCGACGAGCTCCTTTTGAACCACCTCGGGGGTTTGTGTGTCGCCCGAGTGGCAACTTGATCGGGTACGGAGCTGTTAGGGTCTTAACCGACTCGGGGGCACCATCGTGCCGGGGTCGAGTGGTGTCCCGTTAGCCGCGATGCCGGTGAGCTTCTTTTGAACCACCTCGGGGGTTTGTGTGCCGCCCGAGTGGTGACTCGACCTGGTACGGAGCTGTTAGGGTCTTAACTGACTCGGGGGCATCGCTGTGCCGGGCCGAGTGGTGTCCCATTAGATGCAATGCCGGTGAGCTCCTTTTGAACCATCTCGGGGCTTTTTGTGCTGCCCGAGTGGTGACTCGATCAGGTACGGAGTTGTTAGGGTCTTAACCGACTCGGGGGCACCGCCGTGCCGGGGTCGAGTGGTGTTCCATTAGCCGTGATGCCGGCAAGCTCCTTTTGAACCACCTCGGGGATTTGTGTGCCGCCCGAGTGGCGACTCGATCGGGTACGGAGCTGTTAGGGTCTTAACCGACTCGGGGGGCACCGTCGTACCGGGGCCGAGTGGTGTCCCGTTAGCCGCAAAGCCGGCGAGCTCCTTTTGAACCATCTAAGGGTTTGTGTGCCGCCCGAGTGGCAACTCAACCGGGTACAGAGCTGTTAGGGTCTTAACCGACTCGGGGGTACCGCCGTGCCGGGGCCGAGTTGTGTCCCGTTAGCTGCGATGCCGGTGAGCTCCTTTTGAACCACCTCGAGGGTTTGTGTGCCGCCCGAGTGAAGACTCGATCTGGTACGGAGCTGTTAGGGTCTTAACCGACTCGGGGGCACCGCCGTGCCGGGGCCGAGTGGTGTTCCGTTAGCCGCGATGCTGATGAGCTCCTTTTGAATCACCTCGGAGGTTTGTGTGCCACCTGAGTGGCGACTCGACTGGGTACGGAGCTGTTAGGGTCTTAACCGACTCGGGGGCACCGCCGTGCCAGGGCCGAGTGGTGTCCCGTTAGCCGCGATGCCGGTGAGCTCCTTTTAAACCACCTCGGGGGTTTGTGTGCCGCCCGAGTGGTGACTCGACCGAGTATGGAGCTGTTAGGGTCTTAACCAACTCGGGGGCATTATCGTGCCGGGGTCGAGTGGTGTCCCGTTAGCTGCGATGCCGGCGAGCTCCTTTTGAACCATTTCGGGGGTTTGTGTGCTGCCCGTGTGGCGACTCGACCGGGTACAAAGCTATTAGGGTCTTAACCGACTTAGGGGCACCACCGTGCCGGGGCCGAGTGGTGTCCTGTTAGCTACAATGCCGACGAGCTCCTTTTGCGAGATCTGGTCCTTGGATACAGGGGAGAGTAGGCTGTGACGTCATAAGGGAGCCCTTTATTGCTCGTACTCCAGGGAAATACATCATTGATAATGTTAGCGGAGGTTATCCGCATTCCAGGTACGTGGAATAGGTCACCCGTCGAGCTCTTCTAGTTTGTATACCCCCCGGTGAAGTGTCTCGGCGACGCGATAAGGACCCTCCCAATTGGGAGATAGCTTGCCCCCCTCTGTAGGCTTGGATACCTCAGCCTTCCTTAGAATCAAGTCTCCATGGCGAAAGACCTTGGGACGAACTCGGGCATTGTAGTACTTGGCCGCTCGCTGACAGAAGGTCACCATGCGCAGCCTCGTCCGGTCATGTGCTTCGTCAATGAAGTCTAGATTAGCCCGTATCAGTGTGGAGTTATTTTCCTCGTTGAAGGACTCCACGCGCGGGCTGGGCAGTCCGATCTCAATGGGAATGATGGCTTCAGATCCGAAGACGAGACTGAAGGGAGTCTCGCCTGTCGGGGCCCTGGGGATCGTGTGGTAAGCCCATATCACACTGGAGAGTTCCTCCACCCATCGACCATTGGACCCCTCCAGCCGGGTCCTGAGCCCTCTAAGGATGGTGCAGTTCATGACCTCGGCCTCTTCGTTGGTCTGGGGGTGGCCGACATAGGTGAATCAGTGATGAATGCTTAACTCGTCACAGAAAGCCTTAAATGCTTCATTGTTGAATTGGCGGTCATTGTCTGTGACGAGGGTATGGGTAGGCCAAAATAGCATATGATTGACTTCCAAAAGAAGCCTTTGACCTTACTTTCGGTGATCTTAGCCAGTGCCTCGACCTCGACCCATTTGGTGAAGTAGTCGATGGCAACTAGCAAGAATCTTCGCTGCCCTGAAGTTGGGGGAAATGGCCCGATGATATCCATTCTGTTGGCCCAGATGGCAACCCAAGAGGGGGGGGGGTGAATTGGGTTCTTAAAAATTTAAGACTTTTTGAAATGTTTTAAACAAATTAACTCAAGATGTGCAAGTGAGAGAAATTAACTTATAAGCAATGCACAAACAGAAATATAAGAGAGATAGAGTGAGAGACAAATGAGCACGGCAAACACAAGGTTTTTTATAGTGGTTCGGTGCAACCACACCTACGTCCACTCCCAAGATTCACTTGGGTCCACACTATAATCTCCCTAGATTACAGCCGAGTTGTTTTACAAGCTCACAACTCAAACTTGTTGTTTTTCGGGATCACAACGAACCCAGCCGGTTTTACACGGGCTTACCAGCACAAAACCCAACTCGTTGTTTTTAACGGGATCACAACGAACCCAACACGTAAGCTATCCCAAGCTTACAACGAGGTACAACTACCTCCACTGATTCAATCCACTGATTGAATCAGTACACAAGAAAATAATTTAGAGTTTAAATACAAACAGCTCCTCTAGAGCAGAATAATCAAAATAAAGCTTAGGTTTAGAAAAGCCTGATTAGATAAGCTTGAATGCAGGCTTGGCTTCTTTGCTTCTCTTCTCCAACTCCTTTGAAGTGTGGAATCAGGCCTCAGCACAGATTCTCCTAGCTTTGGGGCTTTTGGATGTTGGTTGAAGCTTTTCTTCTTTTTCTTCTAGGTTGGAAGATCTTGATTTGCTCTTGGTTGCTTTGGGATCTCCTCTTGAACTTTTGTAGATTGTAGCTCTGGAGCACACGAATCTCTCTCTTTGATTTCACTCCTTTTGAATCTCTTTTCTTGACTCAAATGATTTTTCCAATGAAGCTCTGTTTTTCCCTCTTTTTGAAAGATTTTCTTTTCTCTCTTTTTCACCACTCTATTGTTTTTTTGATTTGAAAAGAGCTCCTCTATTTATAGATTCTGCAAAAATATATCCGTTAGAAACACAGAAATATAGCCGTTATTTGAAAATATTACCGTTGGGGCTGACGTGTCATCGTGAAAAATTGCGCCCAGAATTTCGCGGAGTCGACTCGAGCACTGTGGGAGTCGGCTCGAAGTCGATTACTAAAAATAGAAACATTTAAAACGTTAGAGGGTCGACTCGCGAAGAACCAAAGTGTCGGCTCCCGACAGTCGGGGGTCGACTCGAAGAAAATGGGGAGTCGACTCGAGAAGCGCTCAAAAAACATGCTTTCTGTTGTTTGAGCGGAGTCGGCTCGCACAGTCCAGGAGTCGGCTCGCACAGAGTCAGGGGTCGACTCTTGAAATCCAAGGGTCGACTCGAGAAAATCAGAAATCTCTGTTACTTACTGGAGTCGACTCTGAAACTCTAGAGTCGGCTCCGGAACGTATCAAAAATCAGAAATTTTCTTGATTGACTTTGAAATTCGTCCAGAATAATTTTAAATGATATTTTGACTTGAATACAATAAATATGACATTAAGCATGAATTCAAGACATGTTTCAAGAAATCATTGATTGAAATATAACATGTAAAAATTCCTTTTTGAAATCTTAAATATAGAGCTTGAAACTTCTTTTTCAAATTGATTCAAAACTCAGTGAATTTAAACATTGAGAGTCCATTGCTTTCATTTTGAATAAGCTCAAGGTTTTTGATAAATAAACTCATTATTTCCTTTAAAATACTCATGGCTTTTGGAAATCATCAAAATCAATAAAGTTGGGGTAATTAAATAATTACAATCTCCCAAATTTCTCAACAATCTCCCCCTTTTTGATGATGACAAAAACATTGAGTATATGCATGTTTGTATTGAAAAATTTTCTGAAACCAAAATCAATTTTTATGTTCATTGAGAGGCTCCCCCTAAATGAGATAGCTCCCCCTATGAAACTCAATTTTGTAATTCATTCAAAATTTTCAATTGTTAAGTTCAAGCAAATAATTTTTCCCTTTTCAAATTTTAAGCATAATGATAACCAAATTATCTCTCCCTTTAAGTTAACTCTCCTCCTTTAATATTCAAATTATCTCTCCCTCTTTCAAATTTAAAATTTGATTGCATTGAAAGTATATTGAAAGCATATATTTAATTGAAAGCATATACGATTAAATAAAATCTCTCCCCCTTTTTTGTAATCAACAAAAAGGTTAGGATAAAGTCATTGCATCAAGAATGTATTAAGGGTTTTCAAGTTTTCCATATAATCATTAAACTTCTCAACCATTTATCTAATTGTATCAACTTCATTGTATCAAATTCATTATATCAAATTCAAATACAAGCTTCATAAGTAAATTTCTTTCATTGCATTGCTAATTCAAGATCAAATCAAGCATCCAATACATTAAAGAAATTGCTTAGACAAAAGTTAAAATATTCATTGCATCAAAATGAGATTACAAAGTGAACTTCATTACATCAAAATGAGATTACTCAGTACATTGAAATGAGATTACATTAAAAATATCAAAAGTTTCTTCTTGTAATCCTATTCAAATGATCAACTATCTGCTTCATTCCTTCACATTGTAGTTTAACATAATCTTTAAGCTTATTATCTACAAAAGTACAAGCAGTCAAAATCTTATCCTGAAGCTCGGCGTTGCACTGGGAATAGGTCTCTGAGTCACCACAGATATCCTTAAGCTCTCCAAAAATATTCTTCAAGTCTTCACTTAAGGAGCTGGTGGATGAACTAAGAGTAGATTCAATAGATGCAACCCGATCACTAAGTGAATACAAAGCTTCTTTCAAATTCATAAACTTTTCATCAAATTCATTTTTCAACCTATTTTCATGCTCACTAATCTCAGATTTGAATAAGGATCTAAGCTGATCTAACTGAACATCAGAAAAGCTAACAGATGATAAAGTAGATGTCTGAGCAGGAGCAGGAGCAGGAAGGGGCTGGAACAGAATCTGGAACAGAAGAGCTCTGAGGAGGCTCAGGTGAAGAATGTCTCACAGATGGTCTGGGGGCCTCAGCATCCATAGCTCTGTCCTCTGCAATATTCTTCCTCTCCCATCTCCATTCCTCTTAACAAATCCCATTCGATGAATAGTAGCCAAAGAGTAATAATCAGTATGCCTTAATTCCTTCTTTGGCTCACTATCACCAAATACAATCCCTTGGCTTTGAAATAACTTCGTTAGAACCATGCCATAGGGCAAACTTGACTTCTTCTTCCTCCACAATCAGCATGTACCAAATGATCATCCGAGGCAAATTAATAGGCTTCCCAGAAACAGCATCCATAATAAAAATATCTCTCTCAGATACATAATCAAATCTGCCAGTCTTGGGAAACAATACCCTACTGCAGATGTTGTGAAGTAACCTCAGCTCCAAAGGCAATTGACTTGCAAAAACTTCTTCAAAACCCTCAAAATTTCTGTTCAATAATCTTGTGAGGGCAGGTGATCTATCCTCTGGGGCATAGGTGGATGGTCCAGACAGGGGTAAATCTAACAGTCTAGATAGAATAGTGGCAGTGATATTCAGTCCAATGCCTCTCACCACACTAACTAATCCATCATCACCTCTAGTCAAATTTTGTAAAACTCCTTAACTAATGCAGGATACGTGGGACAATCCAGTGAACACATTTTCTCAAGTCCCATCTCAATCAACTGTCTACCTATTATAAAACCTTCATTCTCAAATAACTCAAAATCACCTTCCTACCGGTTGTAACAACTCTACTGGCAAGGTGATCTACCTGAAGAGTGGTAGCTGGACAGGAGAACCACTCGGAGAAGGGTAGAAGACGAATCCGGAGACGGCTCGCGGACGGGTCGTCGAACGGTCCGTTTCCTCTTCAATCCGGCGCCACTACTGCTAGCTCCACGGGTTTTAGGTGCCATAGATCTAGATGGAGTGAATAATCAGAGGTTTTTGAGGTTTTGGAGGGTTTGGGAAAACTTTGGAAAGGTTTGGAATGATTAGAAATGATTGAAATGTCCGTGGGGTCGACTCGTGCCCTAGATAATCAACCTGGGACCACGTCGAGTCGACTCGCGCAAAGCGTGGAGTCGGCTCCCGAGTAGTCACAGAGCACGGACCCGAAATCGAGTCGACTCGCGCAGAGCGGGGGTCGGCTCCCGAGTTTCAACAGAAACAGGGGTCGACTCCGATACTGTCCGAGTCGGCTCCGAGACCATTTCAGAGAAAAAAATAAAGATTCAGAGAATCTGAAATGAGTCCGGAATTTGATCTTTGAGTATGATTAAAAATCATGGATTTTGAGAGATCAAATTGATATGAGTTCTAGATAAAATTTCCTTAAGATTTTGAGAAATTGAAAGAACTCTAGATACATTTCCTTAGGGGTTTCAAAATCTATTCCAAAGGATCACAAATCCCTAATTCTCCTCTAAGATAACAAAATCTTTCTTCGCTTAAAGGTTTTGTAAAAATATCAGCTAATTGTTCTTCAGTGTTAACATATTCAAGACAAATTTCTTCATTAGTTACATGTTCTCTTATAAAGTGATATCTAATTTCTATGTGTTTTGTCCTTGAATGTTGAATTGGATTTTTAGTTAAATTGATTGCGCTTGTATTATCACATTTTATGGGTGTCTTATTAAGTGTGATACCATAGTCTTCAAGTTGTCGCTTAATCCATAGGATTTGCGCACAGCAACTTCCAGCCGCTACATATTCAGCTTCAGTAGTTGATAATGCAACTGAATTTTGCTTTTTGCTAAACCATGAGATTAAGTTACTTCCTAAGAATTGGCATGCACCACTTGTGCTTTTTCTATCTAATTACATCCAGCATAATCAGAATCTGAGTATGCAATTAGATTTAATGTGGAGTCTCTAGAATACCATAAACCTACATTTTTTGTTCCATTACATATCTTAGTATTCTTTTAACAGCTATTAAATGTGATTCTTTAGGTTCTGATTGAAATCTAGCACATAAACATACAGAAACATAATATCTGGTCTACTTGCAGTTAAATAAAGAAGGGATCCGATATACCTCGATAATATTTTGATCAACCTTTTACCTTCTTCATCTTTGTCCAGCTTGCATGAAGGACTCATTGGTGTTCCGAGGGGTTTAATTGATTCCATACCAAACTTCTTTAGGATTTCTCTTGTGTATTTTGTTTGGTTGATGAAGATTCCCTCTTTGCTTTGTTTGATTTGGAGTCCAAGGAAGAAGTTGAGTTCTCCCATCATGCTCATTTCAAATTCGCCCTGCATTAACTTGGCAAATCTTGACATAGAAATTGTTAGTAGCACCAAAAATAATGTCATCAACGTATATTTGTACTACAAGTAAATCTTTACTTTTTCTTTTCAAAAATAATGTTTTATCTACATTTCCTCTTGTGAAATCATTTTCAATTAAAAATTTACTTAGCCTATCATACCAAGCTCTAGGTGCTTGTTTCAAACCATATAAAGCTTTGTGCAATTTAAAGACGTGATTTGAAAATTCGTGATCTTCAAAACCTGGTGGTTGTTCAACATAAACTTCTTCATTTATAAAACCATTTAAAAATGCGCTTTTAACATCCATTTGAAATAAGTTAAAATTCATATGACATGCAAATGCAAGTAAAAGTCTAATGGCTTCTAATCTAGCTACTGGTGCAAAGGTTTCATCAAAATCAATACCTTCCTCTTGATTATATCCTTTTGCAACTAATCTAGCTTTGTTTCTAATTACTATGCCATTTTCATCTAGTTTATTTCTAATATCCATTTTGATCCTATAACTGAATGATTTTTAGGTCTTTCAACTAAAGTCCATACATTATTTCTTGTAAATTGATTTAATTCTTCTTGCATTGCTAACATCCAATTATTATCTTTTTCAGCTTCTTCAATAGTTTTAGGTTCAATTTGTGATACAAATGCAAGATGATTACTAATATTTCTCATATATGATCTAGTTCTTATTCCTTGAGATGGATCACCTATAATCAATTCCTTGGATGACTATGAGCATATCTCCAGTCTCTTGGAAGATCTATATCATTATGATCAATATTAATCATCATCCTTATGTGAATCATCATCTTTAGCTTCTTGTTCATGATCTGAAGATACTTCAATATTAAGTTTTTCAAGATCTTTTTCAATTATGTTTGTATCTTCCTCATCATCAAGCTTTTCAGAACTAGATGCTAAAGACTCATCGAAAACTATATGAATGGATTCTTCAACTACTAAGGTTTTCTTGTTAAATACTCTATAAGCTTTACTAGTTGTTGAATATCCTAAAAATTCCTTCATCAGATTTAGCATCAAATTTTCCTAAATTGTTTTTACCATTATTATGAATAAAACATTTACATCCAAATGCATGAAAGTATTTTATATTGGGTTTTCTTTCATTCCATAATTCATAAGGTGTTTTCTTTAAGATTGGTCTTATTAGGGCTCGATTTAAGATGTAGCATGCTGTGTTAATAGCTTCCGCCCAAAAGTACTTTGGTAGTTTACTTTCGCATAGCATGGTACGGGCCATGTCTTCTAGAGTCCTATTTTTCCTTTCAACTACACCATTTTGCTGTGGAGTCCTAGGGGCTGAAAAATTATGATTAATACCATTTTCAGTGCAGAAACTTTCAAATAAGTGATTTTCAAATTCAGTTCCATGATCACTTCTTAGAGATACTATGGTAGTGTTTTTCTCATTTGTGACTTTCTTGAAGAATTTCAGGAATATCGAGAAAGTCTCATCTTTGTGAGCTAAAAACAGTACCCAAGTATATCTAGAATAATCATCTACAATCACTAGACCATATTTCTTTCCTCCTAGACTTGTGGTTCTAGTTGGTCCAAAAAGGTCCATGTGAAGTAGCTCTAATGGCCTAGAAGTTGAAACAACATTTTTAGATTTGAAAGAACTTCTTGTTTGTTTTCCAAATTGACATGCATCACATATTTTGTTGTTTTCAAAATCTAGTTTAGGTAAGCCTTTAACTAAATCCATTTTAATTAATTTTGAAATAAGGTGTGTGCTTGCATGACCTAATCTACGATGCCACAACCAACTAATTTCATTTATGTTAGCATTGTCAGCAATCAAGCAATGATCACTCAAAGATAATTTTTCTAGATCAACCAAGTAAACATTGCCATGTCTATAACCAGTAAATACAATGCTATTATCAATAGAATTAGTTACAGTGCATATTGAAGATTTAAATGAAACATTAAAGTTTTTATCACATAATTGGCTTATACTAATTAGATTATGCTTCAAACCATCAACATAAAGTACATTATCAATAAATGTAGATGGAGTTATACGAACTTTACCAAGGCCCATAATTTGACCTTTACCATTATCGCCAAACGTAACAACTCCACCTTTCTTTTCTTCCAGGGTGATGAATTCATCTTTGTCACCCGTCATATGTCTTGAGCAGCCACTATCAAGGTACCACTTTTTTTTGATCTTTTGGCTACAAGACATTCCTGCAACATAATTTAAACTTTATGTTTAGGTACCCAAGCTTTCTTGGGTCCTTCATGGTTAGTAGCAATAAAAATTGTTCCTTTCGGAACCCAAATTTTCTTTCCTTTAGTGTTTAATTTTTCATTATTACTTATTGTTTTGCACTCAAAAGATTTATGTCCTTTTTGATTACATTTAAAACAAGTAATATTACTTTGGTTAGCTTTTACAAAAATATTTTTCAATGATTTTTGTTTTCTAAATGTGTTATACCCTAAACCTGCTTTGTCAAAAACTGCTTTTTGACTATCTAAAATCATATTTAGTTTAGTTGAGCTTAGAGTAAATTTCTCAACAATGTCTTTATACTTTTTAACATCTTTCTTTAGAAAATCATTTTCATTAGAGATTGATTCTTTCTCTTTAATTAGATTTTCATTCTCAGATTTAATCAAATCAATCTTATGAGCAAAATCATTCTTTTCATTAAAAAGTGTTTCCTTTTTATCTTTTAAATCTTTAACTACAAGATTTAACTCATTTTTCTCATTAATTAAATTTAAGTTTTCAGTTTTCAAAGATTTGTGTTTCTTTTTCAAAGCCTTGAAATCAATCATCAATTCATTAAATGCTTCAAACATTTCATCAAAAGTAAATTCATCATCGGGGGTTTCGGTACTTACCTCTTCATTGTCGTCCGCCATGAAGCAAACATTTGCAACTTCTTTTTGTTCTTCTTCTTCGGAAGAAGACTCTTCACTGTCAGTCCAAGTTGCCATGTAGGCCTTTTTCTTTTTCTTATAGGCCTTCTTAAGTAAAGGACAGTCATATCTAAAATGCCCTGGCTTTTTACATTCATAACATACTAAGGGCTCTTTCTCTTTGTCCTTGTCCTTTTCCTTTTTCTTATCCTTTTCTTTTTCTCCTTCCATTTTTGATACAAATCTCTTCTTGTGGAAGGGCCTCCTTCTTTGCATAAACTTCTTGAATTTCCTTGCAAGGAGGGCTGTCTCATCATCATCATCCTCTTCATCATCGCTGCTGCTATCTTCAACTTTTGCAGCCTTGAGGGCGATGGTCTTCTTCTTTCTTGACTCATCCTCATTGACATGTTGTTTAACTTGAAGCTCATGAGTCATTAGCGAACCAAGAAGCTCTTCCAATGGTAGGATGTTCAGATCTTTGGCTTCTTGTATGGCTGTCACCTTGGCTTCCCAAGTCCTTGGAAGTGACCTAAGAATTTTGCGAACAAGCTCAGAGTTAGTATATACTTTTCCAAGACTTTTCAAACCATTCACAATATCAGTGAATCTAGTGAACATGCATGTGATGGTTTCATTTTGTTCCATGGTAAATAATTCATATTTATGAACCAAAATATTTATCTTTGATTCTTTTACTTGACTTGTTCCTTCATGTGTTATTTCCAACCTATCCCAAATTTCTTTTGCGGAATTACATGTTGAGATTCGGTTGAATTCATTAGAATCTAAGGAACAATACAAAATGTTAATGGCTTTAGCATTTAATTGTGCCATTCTCCTATCATTATCATTCCAATCCCTTTCGGGCTTAGGAACAATAGTGCCATCAACTACGTGTGTGGGTGTACTAGGTCCATTCATTATTACTCCCCACAATTCATAGTCAGAAGCTTGAATGAATATTCTCATTCTAGCTTTCCAATATGAATAGTTGGTTCCATTAAATAAAGGAGGTCTATTCGTAGAATGACCTTCAGCAAAACATGAACCACTTTGTGTTGCCATAAGGATCTTTAGCCCTTGATCGTGAGATCAAATTCTAAATGAGCACTTGCTCTGATACCAATTGTTGGCCCAGATGGCAACCCAAGAGGGGGGGGGTGAATTGGGTTCTTAAAAATTTAAGACTTTTTGAAATGTTTTAAACAAATTAACTCAAGATGTGCAAGTGAGAGAAATTAACTTATAAGCAATGCACAAACAGAAATATAAGAGAGATAGAGTGAGAGACAAATGAGCACGGCAAACACAAGATTTTATAGTGGTTCGGTGCAACCAGCACCTACGTCCACTCCCAAGATTCACTTGGGTCCACACTATAATCTCCCTAGATTACAGCCGAGTTGTTTTACAAGCTCACAACTCAAACTTGTTGTTTTTCCGGGATCACAACGAACCCAGCCGGTTTTACACGGGCTTACCAGCACAAAACCCAACTCGTTGTTTTTAACGGGATCACAACGAACCCAACACGTAAGCTATCCCAAGCTTACAACGAGGTACAACTACCTCCACTGATTCAATCCACTGATTGAATCAGTACACAAGAAAATAATTTAGAGTTTAAATACAAACAGCTCCTCTAGAGCAGAATAATCAAAATAAAGCTTAGGTTTAGAAAAGCCTGATTAGATAAGCTTGAATGCAGGCTTGGCTTCTTTGCTTCTCTTCTCCAACTCCTTTGAAGTGTGGAATCAGGCCTCAGCACAGATTCTCCTAGCTTTGGGGCTTTTGGATGTTGGTTGAAGCTTTTCTTCTTTTTCTTCTAGGTTGGAAGATCTTGATTTGCTCTTGGTTGCTTTGGGATCTCCTCTTGAACTTTTGTTGATTGTAGCTCTGGAGCACACGAATCTCTCTCTTTGATTTCACTCCTTTTGAATCTCTTTTCTTGACTCAAATGATTTTTCCAATGAAGCTCTGTTTTTCCCTCTTTTTGAAAGATTTTCTTTTCTCTCTTTTTCACCACTCTATTGTTTTTTTGATTTGAAAAGAGCTCCTCTATTTATAGATTCTGCAAAAATATATCCGTTAGAAACAGAAATATAGCCGTTATTTGAAAATATTACCGTTGGGTGATGTGTCATCGTGAAAAATTGCGCCCAGAATTTCGGAGTCGACTCGAGCACTGTGGGAGTCGGCTCGAAGTCGATTACTAAAAATAGAAACATTTAAAATGTTAGAGGGTCGACTCGCGAAGAACCAAAGTGTCGGCTCCTGACAGTCGGGGGTCGACTCGAAGAAAATGGGGAGTCGACTCGAGAAGCGCTCAAAAAATGCTTTCTGTTGTTTGAGCGGAGTCGGCTCGCACAGTCCAGGAGTCGGCTCGCACAGAGTCAGGGGTCGACTCTTGAAATCCAAGGGTCGACTCGAGAAAATCAGAAATCTCTGTTACTTACTGGAGTCGACTCTGAAACTCTAGAGTCGGCTCCGGAACGTATCAAAAATCAGAAATTTTCTTGATTGACTTTGAAATTCGTCCAGAATAATTTTAAATGATATTTTGACTTGAATACAATAAATATGACATTAAGCATGAATTCAAGACATGTTTCAAGAAATCATTGATTGAAATATAACATGTAAAAATTCCTTTTTGAAATCTTAAATATAGAGCTTGAAACTTCTTTTTCAAATTGATTCAAAACTCAGTGAATTTAAACATTGAGAGTCCATTGCTTTCATTTTGAATAAGCTCAAGGTTTTTGATAAATAAACTCATTATTTCCTTTAAAATACTCATGGCTTTTGGAAATCATCAAAATCAATAAAGTTGGGATAATTAAATAATTACAATCTCTCAAATTTCTCAACACATTCCCCATTGAGCGAAAGGCCAGGGGGCCGAGAGCGGGCTCAGCGGGGTGGATGGTTGATGCTGGATGTGCGCGTGGCGCTGACAACCATCGTACTTCTGAACTAGTTTGGCCGCGTCCTCCCTCATAGTGAGCCAGAAGTATCCCTGACGGAGAGCCTTCTGGGCTAGGGACCTGCCCCCCAGATGATTTCCACAGATGCCTTCATGAATTTCTCTGAGGATGTAGTCGGCGTCGGCGGGTCCTACACACTTGAGCAGGGGGTAGGAGAATGACCTTATGTATAGACACCCGTCCAGAAGGATGAATTTGGAGGCCCTCCACTTGAGTAGCCTGGCTTCATTGCGATCATCAGGGAGAGTGCCGTCAGTGAGATAGCGGACGTAGGCATCCATCCATGTGGGCTCTTGAGTGAGCGGGAGGACTTCCTCGCCATCCTCTATGCTGGGCCTTTCTAAGTATTCGATGTAAGCGACCCTTGCCATGCCGTCGATAAAGTTAGCCAGACGAGAAAGGATGTCGGCCTTGGCGTTCTCACTCCAGGGAATGTAACTGATACTGAAGTAAGCTAACGGGGAGGTCAAGAGCCGAACCTTGCCCAAGTATTGAGTCATAACAGGGTCACGCACCTCGTATTCTCCATTGATTTGCCCGGAGACAAGTTGCGAGTCTGTGAAAGCCCTGAGATGCCTTATCCCGAACTCCCGAGCTAGTCTTAATCTGGCTAGCAGGGCTTCATACTCAGCTTGATTATTGGTGGCTTTGAATAGAAACCGCAGGGCGCATTCCATCCTCTCTCCGCCCGGCCCGGCGAGAATGAGGCCAGCGCTGCTTCCCTAAGAGTTTGATGCGCCGTCCACATGAAGGATCCAAGTTTCTCCATCGCCGCTTGGTTCGGGCTCGCTTTGTTCCTTGGTAGCTTCCTCAGCCGCTTCATCCGCCCAAGTGCACTCAACCAGGAAGTCGGCTAAAACTTGGGACCTCAGAGCCGGTCATGCCTGGAAGGAGAGGTCAAACTCTCCTAGCTTGATAGCCCATTTGGCGAGTCGGCCTGAGGTATCCGGATGGGCCAGGATGGCTCGGAGGGGCTGGTCCGTGAGCACCACGATGGGATGGGCTTGAAAGTATGGGCGAAGATGTTGGGCGGAGACTATCAGGGCAAAGATAACTTTCTCTATCTTGGAGCACCTAACTTCTGCGTCATGGAGGACCTTGCTCACATAATAGACGAGTCTTTGGGTCCCGCCAGTGTCAAGACGCACCAAGACCAAATTAACGGCCTCTGGAGAAGTGGCGAGGTAGAGGAAAAGGCTTTCCCCATCCCTTGGGTTGGATAGGAGTGGCGGAGAGGACAGAAACACCTTCAACCCATCGAAGGCTCTCTAGCAGTCGTCTGTCCACTCGAAGCTGTTCACCTTTAGCAGGGCCTTAAAGAAGGGTAAACACCTCTCGACCGATTTGGAGAGGAAATGACTCAGAGCCGCCACTCTTCCCGTCAGTCATTGCACTTCCTTCTTGCTGGACGGTGGTCTCAGGTCAAGGATGGCACTGATCTTCTCTAGGTTCACCTCGATCCCCTGCTGGGTCACCATAAAACCCAGGAACTTGCCCGCCGTGACCCCAAAAGCACACTTCTTGGGGTTCAGCTTGATTTGGAAATGACGGAGGTTGTTGAAGGTTTCCTCTAAGTTGGAGACGTGATTGGAGGTGCGGGTGCTCTTTGTCAGCATGTCATCCATATAGACCTCCATATTCCGGCCTAACTGATCTTGGAACACCCTGTTCATCAACCTCTGGTAGATTGCCCCTGCATTCTTGAGGCCAAAAGACATCACTTTATAGCAATAAATGATTTTCTCCGTCACAAAGGATGTGTGCTCCTCGTCATTGGGGTCCATTCTTATCTGATTATATCCGGAGAAGGCATCCATGAAACTGAGGAGCTCGTGCCCGAGGTGAAATCCACCAGTTGATCTATCCTTAGCAGGGAAAAACTATCTTTTGGACATGCCTTGTTAAGGACGATGAAGTCGATACAAATTCTTCAGCTCTCGCTTGCCTTTCGCACCATGACCACATTAGCCAGCCAGCTAGGGTAATGTGCCTTTCGGATGTGGCCGGTGCTGAGCAGCTTGTTGACTTCCTCATCGATAGCCTTTTGCCGATCGGGAGTGAAGCTTCTCTTCCTTTAGCGGATTGGACGGTGCCTCGAGTCAATGTTGAGCTTGTGGGTGATCACATCTGGAGGGATGTCGGGCATGTCAGATGCCGACCAAGCAAAAACGTATGAGTTAGCCCACAGGAAAGTTAAGAGGCGCTCCCGGTCCTCCGGGGGAAGGAGTCCGCCGACACACACAGTCCTCACCGGGTCGTCTCCAAGAGGGAAAGTTAGGAGGTGCTCGGCTGGTTCTCGTCCCTTGCTGGAATCTCTAGGATCAGGCGCTTCTAAAGTTGATTCAGCTTCTAAAGGACTTGACGCCGCGTGATAACAAGGCAGGACTGGGCTGGTCTCACCGCGCATCTCTCCGACTCCTTCACCAATGGGGAACTGCACCAGTAAACGCCAGGTGAAGATAACTGCATCCAAAAGATTAAGGCCTGGATGCCCGAGAATGGCGTTGTACGCCAAGGGAACACGTACAACCAAGAACTTCATGATCACTGTGCTTTGGTGTGGTGGCGCTCCGGTCGTCACGGGCAAACAATCTCGCCTTCGACTTTTACTGAGTCCCCTGTGAACCCGACTAAGGGAGCCACCACAGGTCGAAGGGAATCAAGAGACAATCCCATCCAAACAAATGCATCGTAGGTAAGGATGTCAGCTGAGCTGCCACTATCAACCAATATCCTCTTTATAGGGTGCTTGGTGATCGTCATAAAGACGACGACGCCTTCATTGTTTATATTTTCAACAACAGCAGATTCTCCCCAGAAATTACAATATCCGGCGCCTCCTCCCCCCTCGGGCGCTTGGACGAAGGAGCTGCCCCCCAGGACACCATCCCGACTGTCCACTCCGTAGGAGTGTTATCGATGGTGGCTTGAATAGGAGGAGGCCCCATGAGGATCGGTAGCGGCTGCAGTGCCTTTTGGACTTACTTGCCGAGGTAGTCCCGCTGGATGAGTTCCTCTATGGCCCGCTTCAAACTGAAGCAACTGTCGGTGTCGTGGCCGTAATCCCGATGGAATCAGCAATAATGGCTCTTGTCACGGGGAGGACCTTTCTTCATAGGAGGAGGGCGCTGGAGATAAGGCTCGCCCTCGATCTCCATAAGGATGTGAGATCGAGGGGCGAGAAGGGGTGTGAGCTTGCTCTCGTCAGGAACGAAGCTTCAACACCTGTTGTCAGATCGGCGAGGTGGGTCAGACTGCCGGTGTCAAGGGGGTCCACTCGGCTCGGAGCGAGCGGGCTTGTGGCTGGAGCTCCTCGATGATTCTCGACGGGTGAAGTCAGCTTCATTCGCACGGATGTACTTCTGAGCCCAGAGGAGGAGGTCGTAGTAGGAACTCGGGGGCTTCTTGTCCAAGGAAAAGGTGAAGCGGGACGGAAGGAGTCCCCGCTTCAGCGCTAGCGTTGCCACCGCATCATCGAGATGGTAAACTTTGAGGGTGGTAGCCTTAAACCGGGATGCAAAGTCCCGTAGCACCTCCCCCTCCTTCTGGCGCACGGAGAAGAGGTTGTCTGCCACTCTTGGGATCCATCGGTAGGCATCGAAATGTGCTAGAAAGGCCCTCTCCAGCTCTCGAAAGGAGTCGATGCTGTAAGGGGACAGGCGCGAGTGCCACGTGCGAGCGGCCTTCCGTAGAGTGGCGGGGAAGGCTTTACAGAGAAGGGCGTCTGAAGCGCTTTGGACTTGGATCATTGCTTTATAACTCTCGAGATGGTCGAGAGGATCTGTTGTACCATCGTATGGATCTATCTGGAGAAAACAGAATCTGAAGGGGACATGCTCCTCCAAAATCGGCAGGTGTAAGGAGGACGGGTGTCAAACTCCTCCTCCGGTTGATGATTAATCTTTCTAGCAAGCTCATCCAGTCGCCTATTGTACTCGTCCAGGCATTCCTCCACCTGGCGGCTGATTGTTGGGGCCCTCCGAGATGGCTCGGAGGAGGAAGAAGAGGAAGAAAAAGAAGGACGCGGGAGCCGGGACTTCCGCTTTGGTTCCTCCTGATGATGCGGCTCGGGAGGAAATTTGCTGGGGCCACAATCAAGGGATCGTGGCCGCTTGGGGGGCTCAAGTCGAGGCTTCCTAGGGAAAACCTGATGACGACCGGCTTCTCGCTGAGGAGAGCCTCTCCTTGCTGACTACTGACTGGCGGGGGGAGCAGTAGGTGCTGGGTGGCCACGGACTGTTGCTGCTGGAGTCCATGGACCATAGCAGTGAGAGTTTGAACTTGCTGGGTGAGAGTCGCTAGTCGCTCCGTAGTTTGGACAGCTGCATCTGGTGGTGGACAGTGACGGGAGGATCGGTAGCAGGGGGATTGGCCTCATGCTACCTAACTGGCGGGGGAAGGCTCGCTGGACAGCTGATGGAAGCGTCCTGGGCTCGCGTCACCACCATGGCTTGAAGAAGAAAAGAGGGGGAGCAAAAGTTTGCCGATATGTAACACAGGGAACCCTGAGCTACCTGCCACCTCGTCCTGCCCTCTTCCTGGCGCACCAATCTGATGATGCCTGATCACTGGTCCTGAACGTCGGGAGAAGGAAGCAGATTGATTAGCGGATGCTTGCTTCACCGGGCTGCCTGCAAAAAGTCCTAGGACCGGAGGGATACTCCGGTGGGGACCCTCCGACACTCAAGTTAGCAACCGAGATCACAGCTGAGGAAGAGCTCGAATGAGCTCTTTTTAGGATGAGAAGAGTCCATAGAGAGGAGGAATTCTCCTCTGGGTATCGGGATAGCAAGACTCTCAGTTTTTCGTAACTGATTATTGAGTGAATTCACCTTTTTATAGGGGGTTGACACTTGCATGACCATGTGGGATTCCGTGAAAAAGGAATGTCCATAGAGTTCTTGGGGGATGCGTGAATCTGGGTCGGTTGGTGGGTCCTATCCCATCGGAGAGAGGAAAAACGATGGTTGGTGGGCTACGTCCCATCAGCCAGTAGGGCTATCAGGTAGTTTGGTCCAGTTCCATCAGCGGCATGGCCAGTGGGTAGTTGGATCTAGCGTTGTCAGGTGGCGCAGGTCAGAAAGGTGGCGGCCTGAACCGCCAGGGCTGTACTGGGGCCGATTTAGAGAAATTGGGGGCGCCTTGACTCTCCTGAGGGCGCCGAGGCTGAGCTGGGCCAACCAGGGATTGTCAGGGCCAACTCTACCGACCAGAAGGTGCTGGGGCGGGGCCGACCAGGAATGGTCGGGGCCGACTCGGCGAGCTTGGAGATGCCGGGGCCGATCGGGGCTGACCAGGAATGGTCGGGGCCGACTCGGCGGGCTTGGAGACGCCGGGGCCGATCGAGGCTGACTAGGAATGGTCGGGGCCAACTCGGCGGGCTTGGATATGCTGGGGCCGATCGGGGTCGAACAGGGATGGTCGGGGCCGACTCGGTGGGCTTGAAGACGCCGGGGCTGATCGGGGCCGACCAGGAATGGTCGGGGCCGACTCGGCGGGCTTGGAGACGCCGGAGTCGAGCGAGGCCGGCCAAGAATGGTCGGGGCCGACTCGGCAGGCTTAAAGATGTCGGGGCTGAGCGGGGCCGACCAGAAATGATCGGAGCCGACTCGGCGGGCTTGGAGACGCCGGGGCCGAGCGAGGCCGACCAGGAATGGTCGGGGCCGACTCGGCGGGCTTGGAGATGCCAGGGACGCACTAATGTTTTGCCGAACTTGCCCTTGTGGCTATACCAGCCACATCAGCTAGTAATTTTTGGCAGGATTACAAGTAAGATGCTGAAAGTTGACAGACTTATAAATCATCAAATTTTAAAAAAAATTAGACTCATGTCATGTTGTTGTTTAAATATTCTTTTGTCTTTGTTAGAAGGCATTATATCTTTAAAGCAACGTAAAGTGAACCTTTGCATGACTACATCAAGGGCTTCAATTATGAGGTGCTTGAAATTAAAAACCTCTAGTAGTCCATAATCATTGCTTTTCTCATGCATAGATTGTTAGACTTCCTTTCAGTTTTTTTTCCAGTAAAAAAGAGCTTAAAGATATAGTTAAGCTCTTAAATTAGGCCAAAAGGTGGACTAAAGCCAAAGAAAGGAAAGTAAGAGTCCATGGTCTTCTTCTTAGAAAAGAGACCTGCCTATTTAAGATGATTTTAATCATCATCCTAAATCATGAGCAAGCCACAGTGATGAAGGCACATCAATTGTAAAATGGGTTGACTTGAGTACCAACCTATGCTTGGATCACAATAAAAATGTCAAAATAGGGCTTGTCATTTGGCACCAAGTACCTAACTTAATTGAACCCAATGAATGATCGAATATCGAGAATTGAGCCATGTGGCTAAACCAGTATGTTGCATTTGATCTAGTTATTAATAAGCACCAAAAGAAAGGTGAGAAAAAGTGAAGATACGATTCTAAGCTTTAGAAGTCGATGAACATATCTCAACATGAGGGTGGTTACACCCCATTGATCACTTCAAGGTGGTAGATTTTGATAGCAATCTATTATAAGCCCTATCATCGATGGACTAAGCCGATGAGAGAAAAATTAAAGAATAGTAATAAGAGCAAATACTGCCTCTTTTATCACATTCATGGCTATGACACAGAGTAGTGTGGGTAACTGAAGGATAAGATCGATAATATCATCCAAAAAGGCTACCTTGGGAAATATGTTTGATGCCTTGTGCGGAGATCGAGAAGCCAAGGGTAAAAGAAAGTACGAGGCATGAAGAAAATTAATTCACCACTAGGGTGATTAACACCATCTCTAAAAGGCTTGTTATCGAGAAGGAAAGCTCCTCATTTAGGAAGGCATATGGTCGGTAACATAAGGCTGAGGCATCAAAGAAACAAAGGATTGCTATCCTTCTCCGATGAAGACCTACAAGGGATCTAGATCCTCCATAATGATATATTAGTAGTTTCCATAGTGATCACCAACTATTAAGTAAAGAAAAATTTGATTGACAAGAAGAGCTCAGTTGACATCATGTGCCTTGATGCCTTTTAAGAAAATGGGAATAGATAGGAATTGTTTGAAGCCCTTTCTTAAACCTTCAAAGAGGATGATATCCAATTTAGTGCAAAAATAGCTCAAAATTGATGGTTTACCTCAATAGATTCTATTGATAATTGACTGAAAACTCTAATGGCTTGGTAGTTAATAAAGAGTATTGCATTTTGAAGGATATTTTTTAATACATCTCTTACTGGAAATGCTACTAGTTGATTGAAAATCTTATAGTTTTGTATTTTATAAAAGTACTACATTTGAAAGATGCCTTACCTATAAATTTTGTAATTGAAGTTGATGTTGAATGCTTCTATAAATTCTTAACAAATAGAGAACTTACTTGGCATTTATGCTTATTACTCTCTTATTTTGTAGGAGAATTTTAAGAAGCAGCACTTTATACTTGATGTTCTTATATCATGCGGCTTGTATGTTTTTGAAATATTGAAAGTATTATTTTTATCTAGTATTCTGGATACTTTTATTCATGTGAAGTTTGATAATTTGGTTCGAGAAGGCATTTGCATATATTCATGGTATATTGTGTAATGCAATAAATTTTGTAACTTTTCTTCAAGTTATATATTTATTTGTAACAAATCTTGCAAGCTTCCTCAAGCTATATAAACAAGTTTGTATACCATAAGTTGTATAGATTGTAGTTAATTTGAGTTCAAATTATGGTGCAAATTTAAATGTTTCATTATATCCAATAATTATAATCAAATATAATGATTGTCCAAGGAATATGTTCAAATATACAAATTATGTCAAATCTTGATATAGCTCTTATATCTCATGATACAAAAATTATTAATAGAAATAAATACATACATTAATAAATGTTGATAAATTCAAGATGTAAAAAAACCGTTCAAAGGCATATATATAGGAGTGACATTATTAATGAAATTAATATGCTTGGATGCATGTGCAAAATTAATCAATTCACTTAATTCCAAATTTTGATGTACAAAATTTCTAAATAATAATAATATATAAGGATTCTTGACCTTTTTGGCTTCAATAAATCAGGACCACCATCTATCATGCTTTCAGAAATGAGGCCATGGCACAATTTAGCCTACAAAACAAAGAAAATTATATTCTTCCATCAATGGATGAAAGAAGTAAGATTGAAAGAAAAAGAAAAAAATTTCTAGTGCTAAAATAGTAGCATCCTCTACTAATTGGGTGGTGATTCAAGATATAAAAGATCCTAAAAACAAAAGAAAATAATGATCCATACTCTTACTCTTAGTGCTCAACTAAGGCTATGTGACCCCACCAAAAGGCACAAGGAGTTTGGATTTAACGGAGATGAGATTCCCAAGTCTTGGTGGGCATTTATGGTAGATGAATGAATGGGGTGCATGAAGCTACTAGCCAACACATCTATATAAACAATTAACCAAGGGAAAGGGCATAAACCACATCTTATTTGAAGCATCCCATGAGATTCACATTTAGTGGGATTCTATATTGAATCCTAAGCTTCCTAAGGTAATAATCTATAATTGAAGAGGGCTCATCTCAAGCCGCCAAGACATAGGAATGAAGAGAGAGAGTAGAGCACTAGCCTAAGGCATAGAAAAGCAAACAATTATAGATCAATAGTTTTAGACTAAGGTAGTGTTTGATAAGAAAAATGTTATCCATGGATAAGTGTACGGGATAGAATTTATCCCCTAGCTATCCCTAGGGATATCCCTTGGCTATCCCATTGATCATATCAAATGCAAAAAGGTAAATCCATGGGATAACCATTTTTTACTCTTATTTGGAGGGATAACCAGCTATTCCTGCATTCTATAGGGAATAAATTGAGGGGATATCCCATGGTTAACCATGGTTAACCATGGATTATCCCTTTGGTTAACTTTATTCTCTGCTATCCCTTATAGTTATGGCTTTTGGGGATAAGAGGAGATATCCTCTGGATATCCCCTCTTATCCCCTATTTCAAACACTACCTAAGTGAATAGATGAACTTTACTCTCTACATGCATCACATCCCTATGGGTTGAAGGAAGGACGCATGGAGATCAAGTCTGCCTAAAGACCCAAGGAAGCGACATGTGTTCATTGCATTCAAAGTAGTATAACTATTGATCATCATGCCTAGAGATCAAGAAAACATCATTATGCAATTAGCCATATATACAATAAAATGCTCAAACACCAGCCCTAGCATGAGAATTTAAAAAAGGAGGCACTTCAATAGCCTTACGTGCTCCTTCAAGTAACCAGAAAACCAAGCTCTTAGCTTAAAAAAATATTCCAAATGCTAAACTTTTAGGCAGTATTTGATATGGAGGATAAGGGAGGATATCCCCTCTTATTCCTAAATGTTATAGCTAGAGGGGATAGGTCTGAAAAAGTTTAACCAGAGGGGATAATCCATGTTTAACCATGGGTTATCCCCTGAACTTATTCCCTAAGGAACTCGGGAACAACTAAAGTTATCCCTTGATGGTAGACTTGTAATTTTAAAAAGATGCTTATTTTCTCAGCTATCCCCTGAATAAATGCTATCCTATACATTTATCCAGTGATAGCTTTTGGGGTATCAAACATTACCTTAGTATAGTGGACTAGTCTAAGTGGTGGTAGGGGCCTAGACAGAGCCAATTAGTTTTGGATGCTCTTAGCTTAGAATCCCACCACTTGTCCTTGCCCAGAATTAACAAGCATTTGGAACATCAAGGATAAATAAAGCCAACAGTTTATAAGAACTCTCTCTTATAAAGGAATGAAAGATCTCGTGGCTCTAAAAGGACTCCTTACTATATAACCTAAAAAGACCAAAGAGCTCCATACTTGGAAGCTTGATGATTGTAGCACTTATGATCATTTGGAAAGTATCAAAACTGAATGCTTCATGGCTATATTTACTCCCCTAATTAAGAAGCTCATCTCAACTTTGAAAGCGGTAGAAATTAGATATTATTTCTATATCAAGATTAACAATTTCTCTCGTATTCACAATAAATTCATAATAAAAGGATGCTCTAGACGTTGGTTGGTGGATCTATTCAAACTACTAAGCCAAAATCAAAATAATAATCAATGCATGATATCTTTATATAATAAATAGTGTTATTTAACTTTATTTAGTCAATAAAAATTAGTTTTATGCAATTTTCATACAAATTTACTATTTAATTGCTATTAGATGGACAATAATAACTACTTTGTGCCTTCATGTACCATATCTTAGATGGTAACAAAAATGTAAATAAAAAAAAACATGGATAATATTTTGTATTCATTCAACTTAATTGTACTTAAATAGCATCTGTTTATGCTAAATAAATGCTATGCATATGAGTTAATAAAGATATAATGAAATATGATGGAAAGGATTATAGAAGTATTAAATAGTTAAAATTTTTTTATTCTTTTTTAGTTATATTATTTTTTAAAAAAATTATATTATTATTTTTTAACAAATATGCAAGATAACTATTGGCCAGTAATCGATAAATAATTATTCTAAACAAACGTTAAAGAAATAAAAAAGAACAATATGTAAAGATAAATCTAAACTTACATATGTATGGAATGCAAATATATATATATATATATTATTTTTAATAATATAACAACATTATCATTATTTTCTGCGCTCTATGTCTAGTTGTGACATGTGGAGCAAAAATATATGGGATGTATGACATGTGTTCATGCATGAGCTGGCTACCAATTGTTCTCTCTCTTCTTTTGAGGAACATGTGTGAGGCATATCTTGCGCTCAAAGGTCACTATCGAGAAAAGCAATAGCTAGCCTACAAACCAAGGGTCAAAAAAGGATAGGGATATGCCAAAAGAATAAAAATATATATATATAAAATAATATGCGAAGTGGAAAAAACGGCCCTCTTTTGCTCTCTCACAAAATCATGAAGTAAATTAAAATTTATGGTTCCAAGAAGTTCAGTTCCAAATTTTAGTTCTAACTGCGTCCATCTAGCACCGTCCTTTGAATTCATATAAATAAACTACCGAAACTACCCTTTTTTTAAAATGGCTATAATTTTCTAAATACCGAAATGCCCCGATTCGGAGCGTCTATTTATGTAATTTTATGCTCGAATACGGACGCCATTGTCGTAAAAGGCACGGGTGTTACCGGCAACAAGCGCACACGAGCACCGACTTCCTTCGCTATAAACGCATAATTACCTTCAACGGTCTCGAGCTCACGCTCCTTTATAGTTTTCCCGAGAAACGCCTCTCTCTTTCCTCTCGAGGCGTGGCGTGGCGTAGCGTAGCGCGAATTACGAGGTTCGTCGGACGCTCGTCTCTCCCTCGGTCTGTACTGATCGCCGGTTTTAGCTGTTTCCAGTGATTTCATCGCTATTATACCGCTTTGTGATCTTTTCTCTCGTTCTATTGTCTTTTTTGTATAAATTTTTTTTGAATATTTGTGATTATTTTGTTGCGTTTTGTTTCTTACGAATTAGCTTGGATTAGGGTTTAGCGGCTTGTTTTCCGCGTTTAGAAGGCGACCCATTTTTTCATCTTGGGATAGGTTTCGCGGCGATGTAGGGTTTATATTATTTCTGGTTGGGGTTTTTGCTTTATTTATATCAATTCATCCTGCTATTATTTTAGTGATATTTGAATGCATTTTTCTTTCTTTTCTTGAATTTGTTTTATGATGCTTTTTGTCATATCTTGCTTGATTACTTCGATGACCAACCTTTCTAATTTTTTCTTGGAAAGAACATTTTTTAAAGTGTTCTACAAATTATTGCCACTTTCAAGTTGGGTACTGGTTTGCTTTGGGTTGCGATCTTTATAGTTTATTAAGTTCAGGCCAATATTTTGTCATTCGGTTTCAAGTTATGCCAACTAAAATCAATGGGGCATAATATTTCTACTTGTTTGCTGCTGATGAATGTTGGGTTATAAATCTGTGCTTTATACTGGAATATATCTGTTTTCTAAGTTTTTAATATTTGTGGCAGAAACTGTTGGGGGTCTCATCCTCGGAGCTGAGAAATTGCATCAAAATGGTATCGGCCCAGAGAAAAATACCGTTTTCTTGTGATAACTTTGGTGCAATCCTCTGATTACATACTTTTTTTTGATTGATATAGGTTAAGGTTGAATGCACAGACAGTGGGGATTCCTCAGATGTTGAAATTTTGGATCCAAGTGCGCCTTCTTCCTCAGGCTCCAAGCCCTGTTCTGAGCTAAACTTAGTAAAGGAGGCATTACTCCTACTCTTTGAATTTATTTATTTCCTTTTTGCATTTTGCGAACCTTGATCATTACTGCCATCTTATTAATCTGTGGCTGTGTTTATATTCTTTGGAAATCTGTTGCAGTCCTTTTCTTTAAACTAATTAACTTATATTCTGATGTCATATCTTCATATCTTATTACTGCTGGGTAACAGGCCGTGTATGAATTACTTTATTGGATGTTGCTGATTATCACCAACTATTAAAACTAGTCTTATTTACTCAGGAAAAATCTGTATTCTGTTAAATTTTGTAAGTTGAGAAGGTGTTCAATGTGGATTCAATTGATCACTGAATTGTAGACAGGAAAGATAGAGCTGCTACAGCTAGGGTAGATTAGCACAAACCTAAAACAAGCTTTAGTGTTTTCTGTATCATGTTTTCAACCCATTTATTTGCTAGTATTATTTAGTTTAGGGCGTCTTGTGTTGGGCAAAAGTTGCAGAAGTCAAAGGGGCTCATTCCAAGCAATTCTGTGTCCTCCCTCGCCAAAGTCAGTAAATTGGGTTTAAAGTTATAACTCACTGACTGGAGAATGTAGAGAAGTCTCACTTTCTGTCAAACTTGCTGAACCTTCCATGGTCACTTTCTGCAACCAAATAACTCAAAGTGCCTGCTTCTAGGAGAACACAACTTCAGGGCGCCCACCTTTTTAGGCAACCAAACATGCTGTTCACTAAGTGTTCCGAAACATAATTGAAACTGCACTTCTTGTTTTAAACAATTTAAGCCAGAAGCTTCCATTTTCTAAGTATAATCTAAATACTTTGAGAAGTTTTCTAATGAACAATCACGAAGTGTTGAAAAAGCAAGATGGGTGGTGCAAGTGGTTGGCAGATGTAACTACTTATATCTTAATGCAACTGAGTCTTAGATTTTGGTGCTATATCCACATAATGAGGCAATCAAAATTAGATCTCACCAATAAGCACAAACTATCATCAAATATGCAACAAAAAATAAAAAAAACAACTTATTATAGAAGACATGAATATACCAGCTGGCATTCAGATGACCTTTGAGGATCAAGTGCTTGAAAGGGGAAAATATAATGTTATTTTAGGGTTTGCATTCTGTTGGGTCATCCAGGTTGAACAGTAATAAGAAATTTTAGGAAATGGATACCCTTGGGGTTTGCCACACATATCTGGGGTGCTAGGCTTTCTTCATACCATGTCTGGTATTACACTATGTTCGTCTTGGGTCTCACTAAAATGAGAATGGAGATGTGGTGACAAAATAAAGCAAAGAAGAAGAGACATAAGGTATGAGAGAGTGAAGATAGATAAGAGTGAATGAAAGTGAACTATAAAGGAAGACGAGAAAATAGATTAAGCAATTACATGATCTTCATGACAGGTTTGCTAGAAATGGGGCTTATTAGAAAATTCACAGGCCTGTGTGTGGCTTGTTAACTCTGACACTATAGAAGGTTTGCTCTTGGCAAATGCTCTAGGAGTGTCGGCTAAAATTGGCTACAGGTTCTTTGATTGCTTACACACTCCCTCCACCCTCTCAAAAAAAAAAAAAAAAAAAAACACTCACACACACAGTTGTACAAATTCATGATATCATTAACAATTAGATGTCTGCACTGATAACTATGATCCTGGACATTGATTACTTAGGCTCTGGCAGCCCCTTGGCCATCATCATTAACAGTCCAATAAGGTAGGTGGCCCTTGTATATGCTTTGGCTACCTGGTTTGCATTTGGACAGCTTACGCAGGCCTAGGAGAGCCAAATGGGTCAGGTTAGCACTGATGTGGCAAGTTGAATATTGCATGTATCAAGGGAGGGTTGTCAAGCATGCTAGTGTGAGAGTTGCAACTGCCCTTTATTTTTCATGGGCACCAAAATATCTTACCTGGTTATTATTTACAATGTAGTTCTATCAATTCTTAATTAGTTGTTTTAACTTTATGCTGATTATATGGCATTTGGTAGAGAGTGACAAATACTGAACTATTTAAACATGTTGTAACACCAGAATAAGTCCTAAGAAAGGCAAGTTATTTTTTAAGTTTTCCTTCCCCATTTTTAATAAAATTCTCAATGGCATTTGCCAGAGTGCCTGTTTAGCCCACCACTTTGTAGGCTTCTGGAAACTTTCCTACTGCAAGTGCTCTTTAAACACTGAAAATAGCTTGTAATTGCAAAGCATTCACAATTTCAAAAGAATATATCTGAAAGGCCACCTGTATAATTTCCTTAAACAAAAATACTACAAATTAGAAATTTACTAGTTTGGACACCGCATAAATGCCTTGCATTTTGGTTGTTGGATAGCTGCATGTTGAATACCATCTATCTTTCATGATGGGATGAGAAAAGGAACACGGTAGTCAGATTTTTCAGACTTAACAGTATACCTGAACATCTCGATTCTATAGGGACAAAACCTATACTGCCCTCTTAGTTGCTTCATATTGCATCTAAAGTGAAGAGATTGTCTTCATAGAAAGATTTGTGCATCATATTTGAACAAACATCAAGGAGAAAAGAATGAAACCAGTTTAAGAGTAGGTTGACCCAGAAAATATATTAGAAATGATTACGGCTGAAATGTAATGTGCTGATTTCCATAGGATTGCTCTGGTAGCGACACCACGTAGACATTTGTAAAACTCAAGATTACGCTTGTATGCATCAAGTCTTGAAAGTCTGACTGGCTTTATAGATCATTCACATATATAATCTCAGCACTTCAGAAATGGATTCCAATGGTTCCAAACTTTCTCCTTTAAGGGAACTATTTAAGATGAATAAAATTAGAGAATAACACAAACAGTGAACTGCAAAATAATTAGAATAGAGTGATTCAAGAAAAGAACAAGAGAAATATAGTAAGGAAAAGAATAATAGAGTAGGGAAAGAAAGAAATGTGGTGGTATTTGGCCTGCCTTACCTCTCTGTAACTCTTTTATCTTTCTGTTTGTAAATTAGTACAACACAATGTATGTGAAAATGACTATGCAATTCTTGTGGAAGGGAATAAGAACTTGGCCTGCTTGTACATATATATTACTACTTTCCTAACTCCACAATCAAAACCAAATAACTTAAATTTAATCTCCATTAATCGCACAAAAATAATTATTATAACATAAGAAAACATCATCCTACATAACTAGAGACAGCATAGCTACAAATTGGTTAACCTACAACAAGGAATCATGTTGGACTGAACTTCAAGCGGTATGTGGAACTTGTTCTTTTTCCATGTCGTATTAAAACAATGATATGCCAATCTGATGAAATAAATCCATGTAGGCGTAGTCTTAGGACTTTAGGTTGATCATTCTCTGACTATATGTCAAAAAATTATAAATTGTACTAGATTGTTTGTATATCTGTTTTCCTTGCCACTTATTCTTTCCTTATTGACTGTAGGAATCTTTTCCTAGCTCCTCTAGTGGTCATTTAAAATCATATTTTATTGGAATGGGATTTTCTCCAACTCTTGTTGACAAAGTTATCGAGGAAAATGGTAGGTTTTTATGGAAACTCATGATATATCTGTTCTTTTGAAATGTGTCCATCCACAGATGACTAGTTTGTTCAGCATCTTGTCTTTTGAGATACAGGAAACATTATTTCTTTCTACATGCAGGTGAAGATAATACTGATTTGCTACTGGATGCTCTTTTTAAACATTCTGTAAGTGATTATTCCAAAATAAAGTACTCCACCTTTCCAATTAGGAAAGAAATCTTACTCTTTGAAACCACAAATTCTAATTTTTCATTGCCTTCTTCAAAAAATTTAGCAATTATTGATACTAATGAAAGATTATACACTTTTTTGATACCCTTCATTAATATCATAGATATATATATATTTTTTCTTAAATTTGAAAATTACTTATATGCCGTCACAGGTTACTATAATAATTCTTGAATATGTTGCAAGAGTCTTGGGGCCTAAGGGTCTAAGTACCGGTATGTAACAGTCCAAATGTGGCATACTGGATCATCCTGGGACCGGAACACCTATTGTGCTGGTACCCTACCAACACATAGCATTTCACCTCTTAGTTTGCTGGCACCAAGATGCGCACTGCATGTCTGTATGGTACCACAGTACCTACTGCACTGCATCCGTAACACGCTAATATGGGTATCAGTTCCGATGGTTCAACCGATGCTGTGGCCTGATTGTTTCTTTCCCTTTTTCACTTAATTTTCAGGCACAAGATCTAAGTACCAGCATGTAGCCATCCTTGCCAGCTGTACCAAATCATTCTGGCACAGATATGTCCATTTGTGTTGGTATCCTGGTATTTCACCTCTATTATAGTGTGTTGGTACTAAGATGCATACCGCATGTCTGTGTGGTACCATACAATACCAATTGTACTGTATCTGTGATATACTAATACGGATATAAATTCCAATACCTAAACCCTTGCTATGGCTTCATCATTTCTTTACTTTTCACCTTATTTCAAGGCACAGGCTTTGTATATCTTGAATATTTCCACTCAAGGTGTTGAACTGTTTTATGTCTTTCTGATTGACCTCTTTTTTCAAAAGCAAGTAGTTGGATTTGACATTGGATTTTTTTTTAAATTTAAAATTTGTTTACAAGTGGAAGATGGGACAAGAGAATCAAGCCTCAAGCCAAAGTGCAAAAATGGAGTTTCAGAAAAAAAAAAGATGTAGGCAATTAGTTTTGACAGATATTAAGGAGTCAAAGCAAACCCCCAAGGATAAAATCCAATTTATCAAAGCTAAGTTTTTGGATCTGGCATTGAGGATTTCTTTCTGTTCCCTTTTTTTTGTCTTTTGTAATTTTCATATCTGTTATGAGTGAAAACAAAATAAAATGTATCAAACCCAAAGGGAAAAAGGGGATTGGAGTTCACTGGATTTTGGGGGAGAAAAGGTTTAGGGCAATTGATATTGAGAGTAGATAAGGAGCCAACACAACCCAAGTATAAATTGAAGTGATGTAAAATTGATTCTACAATCTATTGTCTGGAAGCTTATGTCCTGTAGTGGCATGAGATCAACTGCAAGACATTATTATAGGGCATTCTCTAGTGATTTGGATGGGATCCACACACGAGATTTGGTATGCATGCAAAGAAAAGCTAATCGGCAAAATGGCTGGCATTGATCCTTTTTTCTTTATTTTTTCGGACTGGGGGTGTTGGGGTTGAACTTTATGTAGATGAAATGACCGTTTGATGAGATTTCAAGAAGTAATTTTTTGGACTTTTGCTAGGAAAAGGAATATGCTGTGAGGTTTGTTTTAGCTTTCTCCCTGAGAGAAGATAGAAGCAACAGAAGGCTCAAGTGAGGATAATGAATGGAAAGCACTAACAGTTAGCTGAATTTTTGCAACAATACACTTTCTTTCATATTCTTGCAATGCTTTGCAGTCTTTTGAATTGCCATATGGGAGTTGAGTGAACCAGATGATGTGAAATTCAACGAGGGATGTGATTATATAGTTAGTGTCCGTTGGAGAACATATGCTAAAATGAACATGCAAACAATGAAGGGTCAACAGATTTATGCATGCATATGATACAGAACTGTCATGGTGACTATAGTTTAGGGTAGACCATTTACGTGGTATATGATGAATAACAATAAAGAAGGTCTGTTGCATCTACTATATAACACAATAGGTACACTGACAAGGCCGTCATTATTGGATTACATCTGGTTGTGAGGCATCTTCTTTTTCTGGATAATAATGGCCATGACACTTGCAAGTTTGCCTTCGCTAATGATAGTTCCATTACAAAATAATGATTTCTCATGTTACCTAATAGGTACGGGTGTTTTTTTTTTTTTTTTTAATATAGAAGTTTTGTGTAAATATATTAATCTGTTATAATGTCACAAATGGTTCATGAATCTATAGATTTTATACAAAGCAATGTTTGATGGCCCTGGATGCTGAGATGGAGGTTAGAAAAAATAAATTACTGAACTTCTCTCCATACATCTTCTGTCCCATTATTTTTCACCCTTTTTTGTCCTTTCTATTATCTTGCTTGTTTATGTATTTTGATATATAGTGTCTTTTATTAGCATGTACAATGCTTGCTGGGGACTTCCATGATGCTAATTATCTGAAAGTGGCTAGCATGAGAAGTTTGATCTCTAGTCTCAATCAGAAAATATTTTTATTTTGTATTTGTTATGCTTTCTTTTTTGCAATGATTTTCTGGGCATCAGTTCTTTTGAGACAGAAAGGTTAAGTTGGATTAAAGTTTTGGTAATTCTTTGGAATGAGTTAGGCCCTCCAGAAGTCAAGTCCCAGTGTGCCAAATTCTCTAGATGGTTTCTCTAGTTTTGATGAAGAAAATGATTCACCTCTCGAGTTCACCACGGATGATAGTGAGGAAGATCAGGTAATCTTTAAGCTTGAATGCATAGTTTACTTGAATCAGGGAAAATATGTTGCCTAGACCACTTCTACTGCCTAGATAGTGGCACACCGCAGAAGTTCTATGTTGTGCCTTTCATCTTGAGATTGAGATAATTATTCTTATAGCTATATATTGTGTTTTCACCTTTGAATGCCTTTGCTTGCTATTTTTTGTTCATTCTAGTAAAGCTTTATATTTCTATTTGTTCTGGTAACATATGTTTATGTGCTCTTTTCATTATAATCGCATTATTTAAATTGTGGCTTGCATAATAATCCAAGCCATGTACCTTCATGGCACAGCTTTCTGTAGAAAGTGGTCTGTCATGTATTGGTGCAAATTAGTTCTTTCAGTTCCTAGAGTGTATTTCTGGGAAATTTTGGAAGTTGTAGCACGTCCATGCCACTTGAGCGAACAGTGCAGGGCATACTTGATTTTTGGATATTGTGGAAGGCTAGGTTCTAGAGATATTACCCTTGATTAGAAATTCCATGCTTGATTTTTTTAATTGAGGGGAAAACCATAAACGTAGTTTCAATAGTCATTTGGTGTCCATTGTTTTCTGCACTTTCGTCTCCTTTTTCCCATTTCCTTACTGAAAAACATTTTTTTTTTGGATTACATGGTATACTATATATGATCTTGTATTGGGGGGTATTATACCATACTAACACTGAATCGAGACTTGATATGGGGGTATATCTAAACTCAATATGCTGAACCGATCTCATGTCAAGCATAATGACATTGTATTTGTATGGTACTGGTATAGGATCCAGTATTGAGATTGTGAATCTCGCTTTAGTGTCTAATTAAGGACTGAATACCTTAAACCATGGGATGTATTTCACTTTAATCCCTAAAGTATAAATTTTTTTAAGATATCCTTGAATTATTTTTTTTGGTTCACTTTGATCCCTATTGTTAAAAACAATTAACGCTGTGCTTCTTCTGCTGAGGTGGCATGATTATGTGGTGAAGGGATGCTTTTGCAGAGGAGATATTATGTGGCAATTCACTCTCTTTTAAAGGCCTTTTGATGGTAGTGTTCCCTTCCTTTAACTAAAACAGGAGTCCCAGTCCGTCGGAGCTTTGTTCCTTCACCAAAAACCATTAGCCCTATACATCATTGAAGAAGGCAAAGGGGCAAGTCTCTCACCATCGCCATGACCATACCTCGCCAGCACAAATAAGATGAGGCCAACATCGCTTCTCCTCTCAAACCAGTAAGAAAGGCGCGTCTTCTGCCACTTGACCATAGAGGAGGTGTGCCCTGGAGGACGAAGGAGGATGAAAGAAGGCAGGTGGGAGATTGCGTTGCTAGTGTTGCCAATACTTAGGCAAGAGAAGGCTCCACTTGCTTGGGGTGTTGGACAACAAAGTCCTGGAGTTAGGTCTTCTATTCATCACCTATGGTCTTTGAACTTAGAGGATGGGGAGGTCTTGGAGGCAGCCATTAGCTTGCTTTTGGCTTTTTAGGTCTCGCCTTACCAAGCCAGTATCGTAAAATCTAGCCTAACGGGTATTTGGGGATGGACTTTGATTGGTTGACCCGATTCGATTTGAATAAGATATTTGCTGTAAGCTATTCTTCACTTAAGATGCCAGCTTAGCATCATTCGCCATGTACACTTGCCACTTCAGTGGAAGAAGCACAATGTCAAATTTTTTTTAACGGCAGGGATTAAGGTCAATAAAAAATGAAAGTTCAAATATATCTTAAAAACTGTTTTATTGTATAGAAACCAAAGTGAAACGCCCCTTAAAGTTCAAGGGTTAAAAGTGTACTTTAACCTTTTTTTTATTGTTATTTTGTTGTATTGTGCTGTGGAAGAGCTTCACTATGCTAGATTTATATTTGTTTAATGATAGACTTTGACCTAATGTTTGTTATTTATGTGATATCGATGTGAATGTTATTGTATTATAATTTTATTGTAATCTTCTTTTTATTTTTTTTCAATTTTCAAGTCCATTAATTTGTGAAATGAATGTCAAATTGGATGCGATATGAAGAAAAATTCAGAAACAATTACATTTTGAAATTTTTAGCTTAAGAGCAAAATTAGAAATTCTGTGCTAATTTTGACTTCTAGGTTTAGAGGAACCACATAGTGACAAGGGGAATTGACCTGATTCGGATTCCAATTCCTATGTGAGTCAATTGGATGGGAGGAATTAATGGTTCCAATTCTAGTGGAATCAATTTCAATTCCAATTCCAATTCTGGCATTGAACTAAATGGGTCCTAAGTTAATAGCATATTGATGTTGTTGCATACAACATGCGATTGACCAACAGAATTTATAAACAAAACAAAGACTCTTGAAAATGGTCATCTTTTTCTATGCAAATTGAGCAATTTATAAAACATTGAAAAAGAAAATATACCATTGAATATGGTCGCTTCTTTCTATCTCAACTCAACTCGTCTAAGCCTTTCTCAACTACATGAGGTTGGCTACATGAATCTGCTTCCTCCACTCTGCTCTATTCAAGACTAAGTTGACATTCAAATTATAAATAGTTATATCATTTTTATTTATTTCTGTCTATGTTAGTTTGGGTCTACCTCTACATCTATCCTTATCATGGATTGTTAAAAGATCACTCTTTTTAACTGAAGCTTCTAAAGGTCTTCGTTGTATATTTTCAAACCACCTAATCAATTTTCTTTCATTTTATCTTTAATTGGGGCTACTCCTATCATTTCTCCTATATGTTTATTTATAATTCTATCTTTTAAAGTTTTACTACATATCCATCTTAACATGCGCATTTCTGTTACACTTAATTTATTTACATGTTTCAGTATTGCCCAACACTTTGTTTCATATAGCATAACTGGCCTAATAGCGGTTTTATAGAATTTTTCTTTCAATTTTAATAGGATGCATCGATCATACAATACTTCCGAAGCACTTCTCTACTTAATCCATCCTACTTTAACTTTATGATTCACATCTTCACCTATTTCACCTTCTTGCTGGATAATTGATCCCAAATATCTAAATTTTTGAAGCAATAATCGTCTTGCACCATACTTCCTCTCTCAAGTTGCATGGTTTTTCCTTCTATTTTGAACAGTTGTTTCAATATTTGAAAACAATGCTTTGAGTGTTAATGCATATATTTTATGAGTACAATATTATGTACTGGTTTTATATTCTACTTAACAAATTTTTGCTATATTTACCACCTTGATGTTCAAACTATGTATACATTATACACTATGATGCACATGTATGTAAAGAAAGATTCATACCTTATAGGTTTTTATGCTTCTCTCTACATACCAAGGTTCATAGTATTGGTGCATATTGCCCCATACCAGGCATATCATACTGGATAAGTGTCAAATTGATACTTGTCATGAAGGGCATACGGAGTGTTGGTGCTCGAAGCCAACCTCATATGGGCATACCAACATTGCACCAGTATAATATTGATATAAGATCTAGCACTAAAATTATGAACCTTACTATACACATGGGTACTCATACATTTTTACAATACATACATATGCAACACACATACACATTGCCTATATGTTATATGCAAGATATTTATCTTTGTACATCTTTCTTGCTTTATTTATGTATATATAGTTATATGAACATGTGTATCTATTTTATGCATGCAATGTAATGTATGAAATTGAGGATAAATTAAGAGTAATTTGATACATGTAAAAGGAAAAATAAGTAGAGGTGAACCAAAAATTGCATAAAACGAATTAATAAAGAAAGATTTAAAATCTTTGCATCTTACAAAAAAAAAAATGATACAAAACTGAGTAGAATGAAGAAAAAGCATTTATATAGCCAATCCCAACTAGTTTAAGATTAAAGCCTTGTTCTTATTGTTGTTGTAATACAATGTGTGGAGTCTGGAATTACATAATTTATGCTTGAAGCTTCATTTTCACATCTAGTGGTGGTTAAGCTTAGCTAGCACATGTGGTGGTTATGGCAATTAGATTCTAGGACTTCTTTTGGATGATCCATTTGATTCTTAGGCTATGTTTGGCATGGAGTTAAAGGGGGTAAAAATTACTTTTCTAATTTGTAATTTTTCACCCCATTTTCGTTATGCTTGGCAAGGGGTTAATTTTTTTCCGGGTGATCATTCTCCCGGCCCCCAACCCCCCAATTGTTAATCTAAGGGAGGGGTAACTTAATAGGAGAAAAGCAAAAATTTTTCAAGGGTTGACAAGGAGTTGAAACATTAGAACTAATAAAATATTAAATAATGCAATGACATATGATATATATATGTGTATATTATACATACCTATATAATATACTATATATTATATATATGATATTTTTTTATATATGATATTATTTATAGGATTAGAAATAAATATATAAGAGAAATGATAGGAATAGTCCCAATTGAAGAAAAAATGAGAGAAAATCGATTATGGCGGTTTGGACATATACAACGAAGATTCTTAGATGCTTCAATTAGAAAGAGTGATCTTTTAACAATACATGGTAAGGATAGAGGTAGAGGTAGGCCTAAACTAACATGGATAGAAATGTCTAAAAAAAAATAACTATTTGTAATTTGAATGTCAACTTAGTCCTGAATAGAGCAGAGTGGAGGAAGCAGATTCATGTAGCCGACCCTATGTAGTTGGGAAAAGCCTCAGATGAGTTGAGTTGAGTATATTCATATTTTTATCTCTTTTGCATTAATCATGGAAACAGTTACATCTTTAATATTTCATCCTTCATTCAAGATACAATCAAACATAGTTAACTTGAAAACTTTTAATAATTTGCATCAGTAAAGCTCCATCAGCAACTTTTCATCCTCATTTTTTTTAACCCTTTACCAAATGCACCCTTACCCTTACTCTTAAGGGAGGGGTAACTTAATAGGAGAAAAGCAAAAATTTTTCAAGGGTTGACAAGGAGTTGAAACATTAGAACTAATAAATATTAAATAATGTCATGACATATGATATATATTATATGTGTATGTTATACATACCTATATAATATATATATATATATGATATTATTTATAGGATTAGAAATAAATATATAAGAGAAATGATAGGAATAGCCCCAATTGAAGAAAAAATGAGAGAAAATCGATTATGGTGGTTTGGACATATACAACGAAGATTCTTAGATGCTTCAATTAGAAAGAGTGATCTTTTAACAATCCATGGTAAGGATAGATGTAGAGGTAGGCCTAAACTAACATGGATAGAAACAACTAAAAAATAACTATTTGTAATTTGAATGTTAACTTAGTCCTGAATAGAGCAGAGTGGAGGAAGCAGATTCATGTAGCCGACCCTATGTAGTTGGGAAAAGCCTCAGATGAGTTGAGTTGAGTATATTCATATTTTTATCTCTTTTGCATTAATCATGGAAACAGTTACATCTTTAATATTTCATCCTTCATTCAAAGATACAATCAAACATGGTTAACTTGAAAACTTTTAATAATTTAAATCAGTAAAGCTACATCTACAACTTTTCATCCTCATTTTTTTAACCCTATACCAAATGCACTTTTACTCTTAGCAACCTGAAAGCCATTGAGGGTAGACAACAATATAAATCTTACTCTTATTCATTTGGTATTTTGAGCTTCTAGTCTTGATTTGTGCCAGCAGAATCTAGAATTCTTTTGGGACTTTCCTGTAGGTTGGATTCACCTTGTGAATCATTTGATTATGAAGGTCACCTTGGGTAGAAAAAACAATATGAATCTTACTCTTATTCATTGGGTAAAACAGTATGAATCTTACTCGTATTAATTGGGTACTTTGAGCTTCTAGTCTTGATTTGTCCTGGCAGTCTAGAATTCCTGTGGGGCTTTTCCTATTGGTTTGGTTGAACTTGTGAATCATTTAATTATGCTTGATGTCTGAGATGTTCTGAAGGTGACATTTCAAGTGATTTAGTTTGATTTATGAGAGACCTCAGGTCTTTGCTGTTTTCATTTCTCTGGGTTTCTTTACTGATGCAAATGGTTTTTTTCCATCTTAATTTCAGTCTTCATCTTCCCTGCTTTGACAGTCAAGTTGCCACATGGCCTGATGACTTTGAGCTTGTTCTTTCTCATGTGGTATCCAATATCTCTCAAACTTGTATAGGAAAGCCACCTTACTCTTATTGACTCTTGATTTATCTTGGCAGAGCCAAAAATTATTGTGGGAGTTTTCCTGTAGGTTGGATTCAACTTGTGATTCTCTTGATTATGCTTGATGTCTGAGATTTTCTGAAGGTGATATTTCAAGTCATTTTGTTTGTTTTTTAGCTGGTCTTGTTATATTTGGGCTCTGCTTGCCGTTTCCGGTCCTTTTTTCACAAATTAGGCTATTTTCTTGTAGCAATGCTCGACTGCTACAATAGGGTATCTGATGGTAGCTCCAAGTCGGTTTATTGTTCTTCTATTGCTTGTTTTAATTTTGTAGTATGACTAATTTGATTGGAGGCTTTGATATTAAGCTTTAATGACCATATAATTGTCATACCTGGTCCATTTCTATTAAGTTACATCATTATATTCATGATAAGGCGTACCACATTAATGAAAAACTGCTTAAATCCTCCTATGGGAACCAGAAAGCTATTTACAAGAGGCATGTGATGGATGACCATGCTATGGTTCTCATTCCTCGTCATCTTATGCTTGCTCTGATTGTGTGTGGATTACTTGACCAGCTGAAAAACTTGACAAGTTTTCAGCAATGTGAGGTTATATTGCTCAATTTTGTGTCCAGTCTCACTCTGCGTGGTAATCTCAGTTTAATCATGAGAACTAGATAACATGGTATCTAGGAGTTTTATCAAATGATAATGAATTACTGGCAACAACTGTCTGCCCTGGGATTTCCTTTTGGTGATACATGCATGCTTTATCAGCATTAATATGAAGACGATCAATGCTTGTCTGTCCCTGATGCATCTGCAACCAAATTTAACCTTTTTCCACAGGGGATGATCTACATTGTGTCTGTTGCTTATTGCAGAGGAGACATTTTTGTCTTTTAGATATGCCATCATTGAGGTCCAAATTTTTATGCTTGCTGCCAACCTATTATTAACTCATCCTTTTGTGGTCCAACTTCTGGAACATCTTCCAGGCATGCAAGTAGATCATTAAATCAGTTCTACAAGGCATTAATTTGCACATTGACTCCTTTACTAAGCTGGACATGAAGAAGTCCTGACAGTGATATTCTACTGCTGCTGCTACCATTGTTTCTCATGCTGCTGTCTTTGATAAACCTTCGTTTTTATCTTTGAGTTAGTTAATGCCAGCCTTCTTTTTGGATAATTGAGAAGTTAGAGATACTTCTATTATGCCACTCTATTTCCATCAGCTTTGGCCTCACCATTTGTCTCTACCATGTTTGCTATTCCAAGAGTTGGATTCTTGACTTTAAAGCTTTTTATCATACATCTGTTCACACTTTTTGGATCATTCCTCTTCTAAAAGACTCTAAGATGTCCAATTTTCTCCTCTTGTATTTGGTCATTCTTACTACGTTATCTGATGTCATAGATCATCCAAACTCCATGAGTTATTTGCATCTGACTAATTTTATTTTCTTATGAATTTCAGCCACCAATTTGTATCAACTATTTTCAAGTCGGATGAAATTGTGTCTTACTGTTTATTTGTCTGTGGTTTCAGTTGGATAACTGGCATCATTCTTACAATGAATACTGATCAAAGATAAATGTCAGGCTATTATAATTTACACTGCAAAGTTATTTGCATATCAGCATAAACCGCACTGCATAAAACTTGTGCTTGACCAGAAATTACATGCAATATAGCCTCCAGGGTAATATAAATTTAAAGTAGGATGGTGTACCTGGTTCATGGAGGCCCTGTTACTGTTTGATCATGCAGGGAAATATGCATGCAGTGGAATGGTTTTCTTTTGCAGTACAATAAATGCTGTTTGTATCAAACCTTGTCCTCAGTATTGCTGAGTTTGTGATGTATTTTCACTTGCTGGCTTGATCTCACTAAATTAGTATTAGACGATGCTCATTTAGGTTAGGTATTCTGATTCCATGTTTGCTTTACCCTTGTTGTGCTTCATCTTTCACAGGAGCTCAATATGCCGTCCAATGTTGATCTGGACAAGAAGTCATATCTATTAACTATGAATTTTTCAGAGAAAGAAGTTGATTCAGCTCTAAGTCAACTTGGTAATGATGTTTTCTCTCTCTTAGATCTATTGTATATATCTGCTTAGTAAGGAGTTCAAATGTTTTATGTTCATTGTAGCAGGGTTTTCAATTGTTCGGTTGTTTTAAATCAATACTTATTTTTGTGCGTAATATACTTTGTTGCATGTTTGGATTGATAAAACCAAATGTTTTCTTAGTTTCTTTAAACACTTGCAAAGAGAAAAGGTTGAACTTATGTCTTTTTAGATGGAGTTGAGTGGTACCATGCATCAAAGCGAATTGTTCAGGCATGGATAAGTTTATATTTTTCTTGCACCTAATTTAAACAGAGTACAGATTAACATGAATTGAGAACTGCTGTCTGTACCTTTAGATACTGCAACTAAGATTACTGGTATATCGTGTTATGGATATGTGTAGTATCTATGATTTGCAAAAATTTGTCACCAACAATGGACATATTTTAGAATGGTTGCTTTGGGTACTCCAATATCTTGTGCTATTCTGCTGTTTCTTCCTTAGAATTTGCTTGTATGTTGCAAATGATTCAAATGGTTTAATTAGATTTAGATGACTCGGCCTATATCAGGTCCATTCCAACAACCAAGACCCACTGGTGAACCTAGACTGAGCCAACCTTCAATTAGGTTGCATATAATATCCTGCAGGATTGAATTGACTTTATCCATCGTGACCCAAATCAACTTAATTCAACCTGGGAAAAGTTCAAAATTTGGGTGTTGTCCCTGACCTGACCTAGATTTAATCTGTAAGGATTTATCACTTGACCTAAACCAACCAACTAATGGTTCCAGTTTGTGTCTGCATCAAGGTCTGCAAAATCAGTAGTGAGATCCATGCCAAATTATCAATTCACTATAATACTATAGTATGGTATGCACTCCATATCAAGATAAAATCCTTATTTTTTTCTCGTTCTTAACTATAATACCACATACTGGTAGTACGAGTCAGTATTGAGTGGTACATGGTGGTTCAGCTCGTTTCAAACCAGTTCTGTTTGTATCGAATTGAAACTCTAGTACCATACTAGTGTACTGTATGGTTGATTTGGGTTGGCACAACAGATCTTGATTTGCGTTATAGTAGATTATAGGTACTTAGTTGACGCCATTATAGATAAATGAGCATATTACTTTTTGTATGATACTAATTTGGCATATGTATTTGTTGCTTTTCACGCATGTATTGTGCTAAGTTTCTTGTTTTTGAAAATGTTATATATTATTTAAAGATGAATTAGATGTCTTTTTGCAGTATTTCTGAGTTGGTACGTTGGCTTAGTTTTATCAATAATAGAAAACTTACATCGATGAATGGTTTGATCAGGTCGATTTTTGATTTGTTGGAGATTGTTTTCATGTCCAAGTGAACAGTTCTAGGTGAACCCAGGGTAGGCTTTCAGTGCATAATAATTAATGATCTTGTTTTGGTAAATTTGTTTGCTTCCTACCTCATCTCTTGTTTATCTCCTTCAATTAATTGTGCCTTTTGATGTCCCTCCCCTTTATTTCCCATGTTATCATTCCAAAAAAGCAGCATGCACAACGTGGTTCTTGTCAAGTTTTCAGAAATGCACAGTTTCACCAAAATTTTTAAACCATAGCTTGCTTTTCTTGTGGTTTATTTGGCTTAACCTTTTGCATTTTTTCAAATTCATGTATCTATTTCAATTAGCTAAATTCAATAGCGGTTCACTTGCATCATCTTGCAGGGGGGTTCCTTCAAATCTGTTGTATTAGTAGCATCCTAATTCAATAATTCTAGCTATTCTTAATTACTGAAACTAAGACCAATATAATGTCATTAACTTCGTGCAGTGATCCTCCATGTGTATCTACTTTTTGAAAATGGAAAAAGGGACTTTGCTAAAGTCTAACCAAACATTGAACAAGCTTAAAAGCTGAAGGCTTCTGAGATGCTGATTGATTATACATCTATCTAGAGCTCTATCATTACCCAAAATTTACAAATTTGAACAATCTTTTGGTCTTGCTAAGACGGATTCAATTATGGACTGAATCTCTTTCACAGCCACCATTTAGCATTGATCTGGTTGATTGGCTTTGCCTCAGCAGTTCTTTATATATAATTTGTTTACTGAGCTAACTTATCTTTTAAGTCTTTGGTGGCTAAAATATATGAATATGGTCCAAGTGATGACCTCAGCATGGAACCTAATTAATCATTCATTACAACCATGGCTAGTTTAATGCTGTGTTATGTGGACACTCACACCCGACTCCAAAATTCATGTTGGAATCCTAGTCATATGCATTTCAAACACTTGGACTTTATCAAGTGCTATTGTTTTAACTTTTAAAGATTGGTAGAGGGTTGAACTCTTCCAACACCGAGTTTGACCCTCCTTTTTCATGTTATAATTGAATATTTGTTATTATGGCCAACTATGCTATATGGAACAGAGTATTGGGCAATACTGAAACATGTGAATAAATTAAGTATAACAAAAATGCATATGTTAAGGTGGATATATGGTAAAATTTTAAAAGATAGAATTAAAAATAAACATATACGAGAAATGATAGGAGTAGCCCCAATTGAAGATAAAATGAGAAAATATTGATTATGGTGGTTTGGACATATACAACGAAGACCTTTAGATGCTCTAGTTAGAAAGAGTGATCTTTTAACAATCCATGGTAAGGATAGAGGTAGAGGTAGACTCAAACTAACATGAATATAAATATTAAAAAAGATATAACTATTTATAATTTGAGTGTCGACTTAGTCCTGAATAGAGCAGAGTGAAGGAAGCAAATTCATGTAGCCGACCCAATGTAGTTAAGAAAAGGCTTAGATGATTTGAGTTGAGTTGAGAATTGAGTAGTTGTTCTTTTTAATGATTGGCTAAGAATGTAGGTATTGAAATAATTTTGCAAATGTTATTTTTCTTATATCTTTAAGTTATTAGGAATTTTGAATGAGAAACTTGTTTATTGAAAGATCTTTAACAAACAATGTCTTTACATTTTATAATGCTTAAATTAGGAATATTTAAATATATAATCATATAATTTAGTTAAAACTATAATTTATCCTATGTATCTCCGTATCTCTCTTTGCACTCTGGCTGAGTCAAATACTTGGATAAACATCTGGACCCAATTGTCATATTTTATGTCCATGCATTTCTGGTTTCGTGTACACAGTACATCAGGTATATTGATGGCTTCTAGGATCTAGAGTTATTTGTTTTTCAAATGTGCTACAACAAAATGGAAGCTGATCTACCTGTCTTGATTGACTCAAGCTATGATATTTTGAGGTTTCTGGCTCTCATGTTGAGGTTTTAACAGCATTGCCAGAATGGAGGTGGTTGTTTGTTGTCTCTGATAATATGTTATTAGGGGTTGGTTAATAGGAACCTACAAGTCTTGGGAGGATACTTTCATGACTGGTGGGCTTGCCAAGAGTATTTTTTTGGTGAGCCAATGGCACTTTTTATATTTGATTGGCAACACATCAATTATCTTTTTTAAGAAACCTTAGTGCCCTGCCTCTTGGCTTTCATTCCCCAGCTTCTATACACATGAAATCAACGTACTATTGCTTTTATTTTACTTTCACTGTTACTGTGATCATGATTGATATTATCAAAATTACATTCCATATCATTTTTCTTAAGTTTGAGAATATTTTGTTGACTAGAATGTGTAAAAAGGAGGTTATTTACTTTGATGAATAAATATTTATGCTGATACTTGGATATATAGCTCTATGTTGAGACAATCAAAAGATTTGGCTCAGGATGCTTTCAGTAGCAAATGATACTGGTTATTAGTTGTAGAAAAAGTTTGTCAAATTGTCAAACTAACTTCTCTAGGACTACTTGCATGTGTGTCTCTGTGGTCATAGTAGTTAAAATCAAGGTACATGGGGTTCTAATAACTGGAAGCTTTAATTTAACGCTTGCATCTCTGTTTAGTGAATTACTAAATTCTAATGATGGTGATGGAAACATTTACCTGTTCCTTGTATCATTTCCCCCGTCGCATTTCAGGTGAAAATGCTCCTTTGACAGAACTTGTGGACTTCATAGTTACAGCCCAGTCAGAAGGGTTTTCAGGAGAAAAAGAAATGGATGCCTCATTTAGTGCTGATGTTGGGAAGAATGAGGTTTTTTCCATTCTCTGTTGCTTGGAATACTTATTCCTTTTTCATTTATTTTATTTTCCATTCCAGTTATGCAGCTTATTTTTTACATAATTTTTATGGATGTTCGTATGAATTAATCGAATTATCTAAAAATATTTTGTCTTTGGCTTTATCTCTAATTTGTTCCCAGCCCTCCTGTCTTCCCCTTTTTAGCAGCACAGTATGGTACTGAGCTTTTCTGGTCAGGTTGGGCTTTCTGGGGCCAATTGTATCCTCATCATGCTGTGTTGGGCTCAAGCTAGAGTTTTCTTCCTTGATATTGGTCTTTGACCTAGCCCAGCCCATCAGATGCAGAAGTCTAGAGTTGATCAACTTTATTCGTCATGAAATAAATATCTTTAGATACATTCGCTTGACTTGTAGGTTCTGTTACGAATTAACGACCAACTGGATCAAATCATTTGTTATGCCACCAAAATCTTTATGAGTAGGCATAGGGTATTAATTTTTTATTTTATGTTCTATGTCTTATATTAATTAGGTTAACATCATAATGTAGAACAGTAATAACAACAACGCCTTAATCCCAAACTAGTATAATCCAGAACCTACTAGCAAAATTTACATGGTGAGGCACCTTAATTGTTAGCCAGCTCAAGTTATATATGTTTAGTAATCCATTTGTTAAAGAGACTTGTTACGCAATAAAACAGATATTGTGTCCATTGACTACCAAAGCTTATAAGGATCTTCATTTGCCCCATTTCTCACAAATTAGAAATAATAACAACAATGCCTTAATCCCAAACTAGCATAATCCAGAACCTACTAGCAAAATTTTCATGGTGGGGCACCTTAATTGTTAGCCAGCTTAAGTCATATATGTTTAGTAATCCAATTGTTAAAGAGACTTGTTACACAATAAAACAGATATTGTGTCCATCATCTAACAAAGCCTATAAGGATCTTCATTTGCCCCACTTCTCACAAATTAGAAATAGTTTGTTGCTTAGACATCCTATCATCTCACCTTTTAAGGTCATTCTTTTGTAGTTAAATTTTCTAGGAGTTCAATACTAAATAAGGGTTGGCATTAGGTTGAAAATTAATGGAAAAATCTCTCAAACTTTCCAATCATACTCTAGTCCATGTAAATAGGTCTGGAAATGGGCCCTTGCCTGTCTAGGTCTATTGGGCTTAGCCTGAAGAGGTTTAAGTTGAGCTTGTGCTAAAGATCCCAGGACCAAACAAATTTCAGGTCATGTTCAGGTGACCCTTGGATTGAACTTGGCCTATCTTGACTTGAAGCCTGAACATGAAGCCTTGCTTGGTGCTTGTCATAAATGGAATATACATCATATATAATTATATATGGTTATACCTACAAGTTTGATGGTTTAGTTCTAGCCATCTAGTAACTTGCCAAACTTATCTTATTCTCAAATCCTCAAATCTCAAGTGGTCATCACCCTCTTCCCTCAATTCTTTTTTGATCTATACTCATGCATCTAAGCTCAAACATTGGGGAGCAATCAGGGATGTCATGGTGGTCCTCTACTCCATCCTCCATAATGCATGGGCTGATTTCTCCTTCATAAGGTTCAAAGGCCTTCCTCCTCCCAATGTGTTTATTGCTGCTCAAATGGTACTTATAAACTGCTTGACTCAGGCACATTTTTTGGGCCCATAGCTAGGCCATTATGTTGTAGATGTAATTCATGTCCTGATCCTCAAGAAAGCCCACTGTCTGTCTTTTTGATGTTTATTCAATTTATAATATTGTAGGGAGCCTTATTGAAACTAAAAGCCATTTTACTGTTATGCTATAATATCATGAAAAATGACCAGCATCTGTAGCTTTCTGTTTCATTTCCCTTAGGAATTTTAGTTGGATCCAGCAAATTGCTGGTTGGCAGGTCTTAGATAAACATTAAATCATAATCTGTAGGGATTGATGTTGGAGTCTAGTGAGGTAGTTAACTGATTTGCTTATGAAGTTCACTTTTTCCATTCTTAATAGTCCTAGTTTACTAGGAGAAAGCATGAAAGTCAGAAAGTCCTATTAGAGTTAGATGAAAAATCATCACATGTGGATTGTTTTGAAAGTTATTTGGCCAGTTTCAGCCAAACAAAACAAAACATAACATAAAAAAAAAAACTTTGATTTCTTCTTTTTCTTTCTTGCATGTCTTTGTTGCTAGATTTTGTTTATGGGTCAACTCTGGTCCCTCTTGTCTAGCTTGAAACCTTCTAGAACTTTTTATCTCCTAGAGCCAATGTTCGTTGGCTCCATTTTTTTTGCCTGAGGGCATGTATTTTTTGGTGACTCCCTACTAGATCTGGTATGATTGGCTGGGAGGAAGGTTCCTGTAGGATCCTAGGTCGATCGAGAGAAAGAGAAAGAGAAAGAGAAAGAGAAAGAGAAAGAGAAAGAGAAAGGGTCATTTTTTTGATCCGGCAAGGTCTGGACCCCATGACCCCCATGTTCTCCCTCATCTGCTTTCCATTCACTTCTGTGCTCCCATCTCTTCCATTCCCTTCCCCCCCCCCCCCCCCCCCCGGCCCCCCCCCCCGTGTACAGATTGACCACTGCTGCCCATGTACTGATTCAGGACAGCAAGCAATCAAATTACATTTTACCCTAGTTTATTTCTTTCTTTAGCCCCTTCTGCACATATCTGACAGTCCTCTACCCTGCATAGCTACTTAGCCAAATGATTGGTGGTACATATAATAACCTTATATTATTCCACAATGTAAGAAATTTCTAGCATATCATAAAGAGTATTTACATAATGTACCCTATTTATATTGAATTTGTCCATGCAAGTTTCATGTAATGCTTTTAAGGAGTCTCTTGCTCTTGGTCATTTCTTTTGCTTCGATTTTGGTAAGTTATTTGGTTTGGAGCCTTCTATGGTGGAGATGTATCAGGATGAGAACTCCATTGTGTCGACTAACACAAAAGTGGGTGTTCAACTGTTTACTTTTGAGGCTTTGTTTCGTCCTGCTGTTCATTAATTTTCAAAGTTTTAAATCTTCCAGTTGTTGGACATCAAACTCTTGTAGTCTAATGTTAGGAATGTTTCAGAATCTATTTTTTGTCTAATACTCAGGAAAAAACCACCGAGGCTCTGTTTGGGATGATGGACAAGACCATCTATCTGCTTCAAATGGGTTTCACTGAAAATGAAGTATCATCTGCTATTGACAATTTTGGTAAGAAGAATTTTACAATGTATTAAAGAGTGCTCATGATTACTAAAGCTTTCAGATGAACATGGTGACTTTGGCATGCTTCTTTGACATGGGGTTGTGGCAGAATTATATCATGTACAATCACAGCTCTTTTAAGGAATATATAGATCCGTGCAATCAATGCTCTTTAAGGAATATACAGATCATCCGTCCTAGGACCCTAAATGTCAAAATGTGTATGATATCATGTTTTATGGTGCATGTTGGGTTGCATCGTTTTAGCATGACATCATAGGTGCAACTGGCTGCCAGCTTGTATTTGTAAGCTTTGCACTCTATCTGCCAATCGTGATGTGGTATAATCTGATACGATGTTGGACATTGCATAATTGGATCTTAACCTGGTTAAAGTCAACTTTTTTGTACCTACATTCAGATGCCTTGGTAAAATAACTTTCTTTTTTAGTCCACAACCTTCCTAATCATTGTTGAGCTTTAGGTTTCAGATAAACCAGCTTGATTCACTATATGCTCGGATGTGATGGATGGCAGCAGCCAAAATGGGCTAAGGAGATGGCTGGCTGGTCACAGTATATAAAAAGGCAATAGGGCTTTATTTAAAATCATTGGAATTTTTGTTTGCTCACTAAAAGATGGTGCATCATTTTTCCTTGAGATTATAACTATAGTAATAATCCAGACTTGATTTGAAACTGTTATCTTTTCTCACAAGTATATGTGCAGATCTTTGTAGCCTCAGCATTTTGATAGGCTTGTTTCCTGCTTATTTTCACACAATTATTGCGTGCCTATATTTATATTTATTTGTATATTATTGTTGATTCATTTTGAAGTTGAGATAAGGATGACTTAAATGATTTAGACATTTGCAATGTACATATAGGGATACATACACCAGCGCAATGGAGTGATTTAATATACTCAACTCATCTAAGCCTTTTCTTAACTACATGGGGTCAGCTACATGAATCTGCTTTCGCCACTCTGCCCTATTCAGGATAAAGTCGACACTCAAATTACAAATAGTTATATCTCTCTTAATTATTTCTGTCAATGTTAGTTTAGGTCTACCTCTACCTTTATCATAGACTGTTAAAAGATCATTCTTTTTAACTGTAGCATTTAAAGGTCTTTATTGTATATATCGAAACCATTGTAATCGGTTTTCTCTCATTTTATCTTCAATTGGGGTTACTTCTATCATTTCTCGTATATGTTTATTTCTAATTCTATCTTTTAAAGTTTTATCACATATCCATCAACATACACATTTTTTTTACACTTAATTTATTCATATGTTGTTTCAGTATTGTCTAACACTTTGTTCCATATAACATAGCGGAATGATTTAATATACATAGAAGGAAAAAGTGTTAGATGTAAATAAAAATTACGTGGGAGAAAATAATAAAGAAAGATCTAATAACTTTACATCTTACATAACATATGGCTCTAAACTGAGTAAAATGAAGAAAAAGGATTCATACTCCAACTAATTTGCAATTAAGGTTTTTCTATTATTGATATTTTATTGATTTATCTTATCTTATATTCTATCTTAGTACTTGCTCCATTAACATTGAAATTTCTGTTAATCTTTTTCTAGCTATTCTATATTTTTATGTTTCTTTGTGACCAACTTATCGGTGCTTGATGGTTATGGTTACCCTAATAAATTAGACATATTGTAATTTGTGGTAAATCCATTGATGAAACTTGCATCACGCTTTGTTCTTGATATTTCTTCTGTATCTGTTTGCAATTTTTGATTAACTAAATATTAAGATATCCTTTTATCTTTTTTTTTTTTTTTTCATGTACTTTTTAGTACCTGCTGGTTACAATTTCCAAGATTATGAGCATTTAGTTTGTATAATTTCATACAAGCTACTGGTTTATTAAACATGTTGGAGGATTGCAAGCTGCAACAAAGGAAACTCCTTATTCAGCTTTTGAGAAACCTATATTGATTTTCAGGTCCAGAAGTTCCCATCTTGGAGCTTGCTGACTCAATTTTTGCTAGTCGAATTGCACGTAGGGTTGATAGAGAAGAGGTGACATTGCCTTTATTTATATTACTTCTCTTTATTTTGTAGTCTATTTTTTTAAAAAATAACTTACAAATTATTATATAGCAAACAGATTTTGATGCCAGATTTATTCATCAAATTAGCAAATCATGCTTGTCGTAATGAGTTTATATAGGCTATGAAAATGGATTGGTGTGTTACTTACAGAACATGGAGCAGCGTTTTCTTCTTTTATTTATTTTTGAATGGTGGGGTTTGGGGAGAAGTGCCGTTTAATGTAATGCACACGATAAGTTGTCATAAATGGTACTCCATAGTTAGAGTTCTCACTCATCTTTTTTTGCTCTAACCTCTGCTTATTTAATCTGAATGCTAGCTTTGTCTTTTCACCTTAGTATGCATCTTTACCACCTCTTCTGCCCATCCATATGATAGGGTGGTGGGAATTGGGGCTAGAGTCTTATTTGTGAATTGCAGGGTTCTTCTGTCTTTCTTGAACAGCTTCTTGTGACGGTCAAAGTATGATATCGAATAAAATAAGGAATATTTTCATCAGCCCTCTAAGATTGTCGGTACTAAAGAAAGTCCCACTATATTCTTATTTCCAATCTTAACAAGACATTGCAAGGAACCATCATGTGCATTCTCGCATGCCAAATAGTAGTGGGAATCTAAGAATGAAAGCCCATTTGTGAGAATACGTTGTTTGTTGCTAACTATCATAAATTTGGGAGATTCTGGGAGAGTCATAGAAATGGTATGTGTCTTACTAAAAGGAAATATCATACAACTTTCAAACTTTTAAAAGGAGTCTCTGATATCTGCACAACTAATCTTATTTGTTCATACACTAATAAAACATTTAATTTGATGAAGGCTCTCTGTTTCTCTTTCTGCGTGTATATGCTTGAGGGACTGGATATGGTTCGAGTTGGCTATTTGGAAGTCTAATTTTTTGGATAAAACCCCAACAAAATAAAGTCCTGTAAAAGTTTTAGGTTTGGACTTATTTAAAATCTGCAATCTTGATTTGATATGTGCTTGAATTGGATTTGTTGTCATGTGGTTTCACCCATCATAGTGGTATCTGGCTTAAATAACCTGTACGATGGGTTGCTTGATGCTTGAAGCACGTTTGCTTGGATTAATACAATTGTTCCAGTTGCACAAAAACTTTTCTACAATTCTACCAATTATATAGAGCAAGTTTTACAATATCAACATGTAGTGACAGTACTATACTGGTTAAGGTATCGATGTACTATTGAGGTTTTATTCGGTATGAACTGAACCATTTTGAACTGAGCAGAACCATTCTCTACTGTCCAATATCAACCTGTACTGCTTGGTTTCGAGTGGTACTGTGGCTGAAAGTAAAAGGCATTGGCACTTTATCTTAGTATTGGTATGGTTCTTAGTAGCGACTTTTTGGAGCTTATATTAGAATTATGATATTATTGTCATCTCCTTGAAGTCTATAAGATCTTGACTTCAAATTGTACTTGGTTAAGTATATGATCAAAGTGGTACTTTTACAAATTAATCGTAGGATTTAAGTTGAAAAAACTTGATGACTTCACTGCTTTGTGAAAGTTTAATCTGATTTAAGTAGGCTGCAGTGTATGTTCTTTATATATAATTTTAGGTGCCTTTATTCTCATGGTCTCTTTTGTCTCTTATTTTATACAGGATGTCGTAAACGATGGAATTAGCATAAAAAATGAACCAGATTATATGGATGCAACAGAAGATTATTCAAAATGCTATTTTCCTGCAACTGAGGCATGGGAAAGCAATGCATCAAGTTCACATGCTGATATTTATGATTACGAAGAAAAAGCCAGAATAAAAAAGGCTAAACATGTGATGATAGATGACAAAATGGCTTCCTCCAGTATGGACAGGCAGGCAAGATTGGGTGTGATGGAACCAGCTTGCCAGGCCAGGCCTGGCTCATACAATAGGCAAAGGGACTGTGCAGAAGCAGAGTGGATTAAAGAGGAAACACCCGAACAGATGACACCCAACCTCTCTAGGAATATTGCCCCATCAAGACCACCTTATTTCTTCTATGGAAATCTTGTGGATGTCTCGCAAGAGACGTGGAGGAAATTATCACAATTTCTCTATTTGACTGAGCCAGAATTTGTAAACACTCAATTCTTTTCAGCTTTTATCAGGAAGGAAGGATACATTCACAATCTTCCAAGCAGACCCCGATTTCACATTCTCCCCAAGCCACCTATGACGATTGAAGATGCACTGCCGCATACAAAAAGGTGGTGGCCATCATGGGATACTAGGAAACAATTAAGCTGCATCAATTCTGACACTAGTGTTGATCAGATGTGTGAGCAGCTTGAGAAAATGCTGACAGCATCTGAAGGAATGCTATCCAAAGAACAACAGACAAACATTCTTCATCAGTGCAAAACATTGAACTTAATATGGGTTGGGGAGCACAAGTTGAGGCCCATTAGACCAGACCAAGTAGAGCACATTTTAGGCTACCCAATGCACCATACTAGGATTTGGGGTCTGGGGCCAGCTGAAAGACTTAAAGCACTAAAATATGGCTTTCAAACTGACACGCTAGGCTATCATCTTTCAGTCTTGAAGGGTATGTTTCCAAATGGATTAAGGGTCTTGTCTGTCTACAGTGGAATTGGAGGTGCAGAAGTTGCCCTACACCGGCTTGGTATTCATCTTTGTGTGTTGTTTCAGTTGAAGCATCCGATGTCAATAGAAAAATCATGAGGAGGTGGTGGCAGAGCACCGAACAATCTGGAGAACTAAGGCAATTAGGAGGCATGGAGAAGCTGACCATTCAGAAGCTCGAGGAGTTTGTGAACCAGTTTGGTGGGTTTGACATCGTTATTGGAGGGAACCCGGGAGTTTACGCTTCTGAAAGCTCTAACATGAATAGCTTAATGGGCATGGACCTAAATCTTTTCTTTGAATATGTCCGTGTATTTCAACGGGTGAGGAGTATCATGGGAAGAAACGGCTGATGCTTGTTCTTATTCAATTTTATTTGAACGAACAAGATGTCTTGCAATGAAATGGCATGGATGTTAATGTTCATCATTACAGCTGTGTTACCTTTATAAGCATTGATTGATTGATCTTTATAGATAATTTGGTTACAATATATTGGCTCACATTACTTTCAAACTCCTTGGCTGGATGCTTGCTTGACAGGACTGTTTCCTTAATCCACTCTCTGAAATGTTCGGAGCATAAGCAGATGGAAGTTGATAAGATCTCTAGGGTTGATCCGTGAACTTCATTGTCCCTAGGATTTGGGTAAGCATATAAAATGGCCAGGCCCTTATGTGAGAGCGTGCTGTATCATATAATTCCAGTGGTGTAATCTTTAGCTTCCATCTTCTATTTCATTGACGTATTGATGTGGAATTTTCTGTTCGCAGGCATTGCCTGATATGCTTCTAGTTTTACTCGTGTGGACGGTTGAGTACTTGAAAAGTTTGCATTTTCATCAGTAGATATATTCAATTTTGAAGCGGTTTTACATCTAAAAGTATATGAGCCATTTGTGTTCATGCCTTCACCCCGTACTGACAGGACTATGCTTCATCTTAAAGCTACATCTGTACTCCCATATACCTCAGTAACTTTGATCTAGTGCAGACCCATTATTAATTCATTATTTAAAATCACCAAGCGCCATGGAATTAAAGAAGCAAAATTTATGAAACAAACGACTATGTTGTCAAAGATGATGTTGCATACGCCTTCAATTGTTTAAATGCAGGTTACCGAGGTCAACAAGGTTGGTCTTCATGAGTCAGCATGCATTTCATTTGTTATGAGTATGGTTGATGCGTACTAAAAACAAAAAAATATTTTTGCTTATAGCATGCACGTATATAGGTACCATACGTCAATCATCAGGTACGATGCATACAATCAGATGCAGTGCACAAAGGTTTACTTTCTGCATGGCTGCTACATGGGCTCAAACAATTGACGTAAGTCGCCATGTAGTCCAGTAAAGTTCATCATAACAAAAGAGATACGAGTCTAAACCATCGTAGGATACTGGTCGTGATGATTTCTAAGCCCCACCGTTCACCCAGTCGCTGCCTGGGATTGACAAAACGATGAAGCGCTTCCGTTATGTCAGTGGGTTCCTCTTTGTCCCGACGTTGGGCAAAATGATGAGCTCTTGGCAAGAGCAAAGAAGGAAAACCCTTTGCTCCCTGCACTAAAAAGTCATGTTTTCTTGTCCTACCTAGGGATGGCAATTTTTTCGTTTATCCGATCGATATCATTTTTAACGAGGCAGAGAATCTCGTTTTAAACAGCTTAACGGATAAGGGATTTTTCGTTAACGGTTAAACGGATAAACGGCTCGGGACGGGATTCTCCGTCCCATCCCCGTTTACCATTCCCATCCCCGTTAGCTTTATATAATGACTCAGCGACTCTTGCGCACCGTCTCTTGTTCTTCCTCTTTTTTACATAGCTAATCTAAAGTTCTGAAGTCTGAACTTATTCCATCGTCTCTTCCTCTTTTTGAAATGCAAATAGAATTTGATAGATCATTTCCTATCTGGTTTGTTACGATGTTAAAGCTAATGTATCTGGTTTGTTACGATGTTAAAGCTAATGGGTTAGATGTATCAATATCAAATTGTTGGGTTTATTCTATTTATCCTAATTATTTTTTTTAATTTTTAATAAATTATAAATTTAATAAAATAATTTTATTTTTTATGTAAACAGGTAAACGGTATCCCGTGGGTACCCATTTGCCCGATCGGATATCCCTGTCCCCGCCCCGTTAATTATAACAGCTTAACGGGTGAAAACGGAGATGTTTTTCCTAACGGATACCGGTATAGACCGCCCAGTCCATCCCGGGCCGTTGCCATCCCTAGTCCTATCGGCAGGCTTTTGTAGAATTATTTGAAGATGGTTAAAGAAGTTGTATGATCTCAAATGGAGCGTTCCCATGCATGTTTATTCAAAGTTCAGGGACATTACTGATCTGGATTCCTTTCCACCAACCTTGGTTCATTAGTGCTGGTTTGTCGTCTTTCTAGCTTTTATCCAAGCTCTTTTGTTACATAATATATCGCATCGATGTGAAGCAACAAATCATAAATCACTAGCCCGAAGTATTTTCAGAATGTCAGCTCCAAGTAAAGATCTTTGCTGATGTTTCCTTCTAATATTACATTTTACCAAGGTGAAACAACTATGAATCATGATATGAAGAGTTTTTTTAAAAAGAAGAAGAAGAAGAAGAAGAAAATACTTGGAAGGTGTTAAAATGCTCGCAATTTGCCTAATTTCAGAGATGTTAATTTAATGCTTTGTTGGAAGTATGGTTCTTGTGCTCCACTGTTGGCTTCCTTTCAGTGGAACTCCTGAAACTTTCGTGTTTATAAATTTGTTAAACGAGTCTTTTGGATGACAACTAACTCGATGAAAGCATGACATTGGCAAATAGAGATATAAATATTAACGATTAACATGAAACAATGCCACGTAGAGCTCCCAAAGTAATCGAGCCGCAACATCAGCAAGAATGGCACGGCCGAGTGCCATATGACACAAATGGCTCCTTCTTATGTTAATACAAAGCACTTTAGTTTACAGTGCACACTAATTCAAGCATTGGCCAACATAAATGTAGGATAATACGGGCTCATAGCTCCAACATACTGGACAAGGTAGCTAATGCCAGTTCCATCTGTCTAGGCTTCAATATGTTCTTAGTTATAGTTCATAAGCAAGCATATTCTTGACCCAAGAGTAAATAATAATAATAATAATAATAATAATAACTGCGGAACTTGGGTCATGGAATTCAGTTCTTTCTACAGCATGGTTTACTAGATATCTAACAATATAACATCCTACCTATGGTGACACTAAATGTCCAAGTTAATTAAATTGCTTATGCCCATAGATAGCTCACTTCTTTTTGCAGGATGGCAACTTATAATGTAATGAAATGATCCATACAATCTTTGCTTTGTAGGCAATCTAAATTAAAAATTTATATTGTTGAACATGATCAGTATATTTTTTTTAAAAAAAATCTAGAAATTAAGATTCATATATTTGATGTCCCTAGCCCCACCATCAAATTATTTTAAAAAAAAATTAGGACATACAAACTGAAAATCCAATTTGTGGATTATCATCTTGACTGCCTAACATAGATAGATTTAAATTTATTTTGATGTCATACTTGATGAATATATGACAAACTACCATAATGCATAAACTTTGGATTCCAAACTTTTTTATAGTGTAGATTATGATCATTGGTCTGAGTTTTGAATTTGAGTAGTTTATTATTAATTTGAATCATTAATTCTTTGAAAAAGAGTTATACATAGTCCAACTTATATTTACTCAACATCTTCTCACCCAGGACATGGCTGCAATAGTTTATTATTAATTTTGAATAAAGTTTAGAGCTATTCACACTCTACATGGAGAAGCTGTGTTGTTTAACTAAACCAATCTAGAAACTTAAAGCTTATTAAAAAAAAAGATAAAAGATTATATATATATCAGGCTTAGCACTCCTCAGCCCCCTCACAAGCAACCTAGCTAGACCATGCCCATTGAAAGACAATAATGACTCAAACAATAACAACTGTAATAATTAAACAAACAATGGACATAGAGGGGGAATGCAAACCCATATGACCTCTAACAAATTTGACTCTAATACCATATGGGTTGGCTAGCCCTAGAATTATTAGTCTATAGGAAAAAGGTCAATAATATATATCAAACTTCACTTATTTTGTCGGCTGAGGAGGAGAATCTCTGTTACAAATGATTGAAAGAAGCTGCAGCTGCATCAGCATTTACAATAAATACGAGTGAGAGGAAAGTTAAAGAGGCGATTGAATGATGTTGAAGGAGAATCTGGTGAGACTTGCAAGTAGATATATATACTAGCCTATTGATTAACCATTGACTTTCTTGTAAGGATTAGTACCAAAAGAAAGATATGTACTGAAATGGGAAAAAAAATTCACATCAAAATTTTCTTCCATTTATGTCATCAAATTTGAAGTCTTTCAGCCCAACTTAATTGGGCTTTCTTTTGAATTGGACCTTCATTTTGAATACAATGGAGGTTCTAGAACAGAGGAAAAACAAAGTGGACAGAAGAAAAGGAAAAGTCTCTGTATATCGTCCTCGGTGTAATATGATTTGCATCAAGGTGTAATATGATTTGCATCAAGCATGATGATTTATCTATGTATGGGCCTTTCGCCGAAGGATTCGCTCGTGAATTTTCTATTGCTAATGCATGGATCCGTAGATGAATGAATCATCATGTTTAATGCAGATCATGTTGCATTGAAATGATGTACAAAGACTTTTTTCGAAAGAAAAATTGAATAAGTTGCAGCCTAGCTGGCTTATCATAACATTATATATATATATATATATATTACTGGAAATCATGACTTATGTTGCACGGTTCGCCCATGACATGACACATCTTTGGGCTACCACAGCGTGGCAAAATTAATTTGAACAACCAATGCAATCCAGATGCTTTTTATTACTCTGAAAAATTTTGAGCAACGAGTAGTTCTGTATCGGGATCTTAACTTTAAATTATTTATTTCGAGCAAGAATGGATTATACCATTGATGATGTTCATATATATATATATATATATGTTGAGGGGTAAAATCGTCATTACATTAATATCCGTGCGAGATGACTAAGGCTAACCTCCTCCTTCGGCTCCTCCGGGCTTCCGTAGCTCAGTCCTTCCGGGCTTCCATAGCTCGGCCCCTCCGGGCTTCCGTAGCTCGGTCCTTTCGGGCTTCCGTAGTTCGGTTCTTCCGGGCTTCCGTAGCTCGGCCCCTCCGGGCTCCCGTAGCTCGGCCCTTCCGGGCTTCCTTAGCTCGGCCCTCTCCGGGCTTTCGTAGCTCGGCTCCCCTCCGGGCTTTCGTAGCTCGGCCTCTCCGAGCTTTCGTAGCTCGGCTCCCCTCCGGGCTTCCGTAGCTCGGCCTCTCCGGGCTTCCGTAGCTCGGCTCCCTCCGGGCTTTCGTAGTTCGGCTCCCCTCCGGGCTTCCGTAGCTCGGCCTCTCCGGGCTTCCGTAGCTCGGCTCCCTCCGGGCTTCTATAGCTCGGCTTCGTTTGTGATCTGCAACTTAACACTTACCTCCGCGGAACCTGACGCGGGAGAGCCCGAGCCTACCAGAACGGCATCCCAGACGAGGAATCATATCGGGACATGGCCTAAAGCCTATCGTAACCGCCCCAGGCCTACTCAACCCGATCTCGAGACATCAAGGAGCTCTCCCAGCCGTCGATCTCTGAACAAACAGGGTACGGACTCTAACGGCCCCACAACGGCCTGATTCTATCCGTCTCCGTATCATAACAACCTCCGGACCTTCCAGAAGGCGCTCAAGACCCAGGTGACAGTCTATAAATATCTGACTTGCAGATTCCCTCAGGTAGGCAACTCTGTACGTACACTTGCGCGCTTGCGCCCCCACTCTCACTCTCCTGCTCTCGCCGGTAGCTCGTCGGTGCTCCTGCCCTCTGGAGCCTCCGATTGGTCGCCCCGGAGAAGTCTCCCAGAGAGATCCACCTCCCCATTGTCTGGTTGATCGTCAATTTCTTCTCCACTGACTTGAGCGTCGGAGGGTCTTCCGCGGAGGGCCACCCCCGGCGTCCCCCCGCGCGTGAACTTCTTTTGCAGGTCCGCCACCCTCTTCCTGGAGATCGACCGCGCCCGAGTCGGAGGACGGATCCCGGCGGCAATAGATTGGCGCTAGAGGAAGGGCCTCAAGTCCCATTAAAATTGAAGAAAGGAGACAAGGATCTAGATCCGGAGAAGAACCTCTCCAATGGCCAACCGGAGGAGAGCAACCTCTGATGCCCAAGATCAGGTCGCTTCCCAGAGGCCTGATCCGACTGGCGCTGCAGCGCCACAACCCCACCGGTCGAAACTCCATCGCCGCCTGCTATCCTGGTGACCCAAGACCAGTTCGCTACGCTGGTCCAACAAGTCCAGGCCCTTACCCACCTGGTTCAGGAGCGCCTTGCAGCTCCTCCTGCTTCACATCCCCCGAAGGAGGCGGCGATTTCTTCCTCGCCGGCGACCTCCTCCTCTGACCCGCATGAATCAGCGGATCCCCCACATCGCCCCAGGAGGGACAAATCGGTCCCTCGAACCGGTTATGACAGAGATCCTCCCAGATCTCGGCGAGCCCGCTCTCTCTCTCCGGCGACATCTCACCATGATTCCACGCCGTCCCTACGATTCTCGCGCCCGGCCCCTCCTCTAGCCGGTGAGAGGAGATCCACCATCAGATCCAGGAGATGCGTTAGGAGCTGGACGCCGCCAAGCAGACCCATCTGCCCCAGCCCAAGGCAGAGCAGGGCATCCCTTTCTCTAAGGGAATCATGGAGGAAGTGATTCCCTCCCACGTCAAACTGCCAGCCATCGAACCCTACCACGGCTCCACTGATCCGGACGACCATCTCAGTATCTTTCGGTCAATAATGATGTTCCACGGAGCATCTGATGCGGTCCTCTGCTGAGCCTTCCCATCCACCCTCAGAGGATCCGCCCGAACCTGGTTCAATGCCTTAAAACCGGGTTCCATTGAATCGTTCGACGAGCTGAGCCGCCTTTTATTGGCCAGTTCGTCAGCAGCCGCCGCCATCGACGAAGATCCGACTCCCTCTCCGAAGTCAAGCAGAGAGAGGGGAGTCCTTGAGAAATTATCTTGTCCGTTTCAACAAGGCCATGTTAGAGGTGGATCACCTTAATCACGAGGTGGCTATGTCCGCCCTGGCGGGGGGAGTTTCGAAGGAGAGCGACTTCTACCTGGCAATGGAGGTCAGCTACCCCCCATGTCTTTCTGATATGATGGCCCTTGCGGACAAGTACGCTAGGGTCGAGGAGTCGCGGAGGATGGCCCGCGCTGAGCAAGCAAGGAAGAAGTAAGAGTCCAAAGTCCCCGACAGACACCGTCCCGTCCGTCGACCAAGTCCGCCTCGCCGCCAAAGAGTCCCTCCGCTGCCACCAAGGAACCGTTCCCGGAGTCCTCCCAGGTGATTCGATCGCTATACTCCGCTGACTGTGCCCCGGGCGCAGATCCTCATGGAGATATAGCGCCAACTTCTCCGGCCAGTGCCTCTCCGAGGGAACCCGACCCGAAGAGATCCCGCCAAGTACTGCCGCTACCATAGGGAGCATGGTCATGACACCGAAGAATGCTGGCAGCTGAAGAATGAAATAGAGAGATTGATCCGGCGGGGACGGCTGGATCAGTTCAGGAGGGCGCCCGAGCCGCAGCAACAAGGAGGTGACCGCCAGCCTGAGCTCCCACAACTCCCTCCTCCACCAAATCCGCCCGTGGTTGGCCGTATCAACATGATTGAGGAGGCCGGCGGATCGAGCTCCAGGGGCGACGGTGATGCACCGGTGCCGAAGAAGGCACGCACCGGCGAGCTCTTCTTTTCCGATGATGATCTTCTTGGGATACAGCTCCCCCACGATGACGCACTTGTTGTATCCCTTAATTTGAACAATTATGATGTAAGCCGAATCCTCGTCGATAGTAGAAGTTCGGTAAATATTTTGTACCTCGGTGTGTTTGCCAGGATGAAATTGCTCATGGAAAACCTTCGAGCCGTGGATTCCACTCTGATGGGATTCATCGGCGACGTCATCACCCCGGAAGGGGTTGTCACCCTGACGGTCCGCGCGGGAACCTGGCCCCTTGTGACTATTGTACAGACCGATTTCCTGGTGACCGACCTCAGATCCCCATATAACGCCATATTCGGCAGACCTGGCCTGATGTCCCTCAAGGCGGTTGTCTCTATCCCGCATCTGTCTATGAAGTTTCCCACCGAGCGAGGAGTTGGAGCGGTTCGGGGAAGTCAAGCCATGGCTCGGCAATGTTTCGTTACGAGCCTTCAGTCTAGAATGCCCGAAGTTGACGGGCTAGACGCTCGTGAGACTTCGCCGAACAACGGGGAGAACCGGCAGAAGAATTGGAGGAAATACCGCTGGACGAAGCTCGTCCCGACGAACCACAAGAATCGGGTCGCTACTCAAAGGAGAGTCTCGGCACAAATTGATCAGGTTCCTCCAGAGCAATGCCGACATCTTCGCCTGGACCGCCTCCGACATGCCAGGAATCAGCCCCGAGGTCCTCGTCCACCGCCTCAATGTGAACGAGAGGCACCGGCCCGTTAAGCAGAAGAAGAGAAGCTTCGCCCCAGAGCGGCAGAGAGCCATTGAAGAAGAGGTCGACAAGCTCATAAAGGCCAACTTCGTCCGAGAGGTAAATTACCCGAACTGGCTGTCAAATGTCGTCATGGTGAAAAAGTCGAACGGCAAATGGAGGATCTGCATCGACTTCACCAACCTCAACAAAGCCTGCCCGAAGGACAGCTTCCCCCTCCCTCGGATCGATCAACTCGTGGATGCCACCTCAGGCCACCAGATGCTGTCATTCATGGACGCCTATTCCGGCTATAATCAGATCCGAATGGCCCCGAGGATGAAGAAAAGACCGCCTTCATAACCGATCGAGGTACCTATTGTTACCGTGTTATGCCTTTTGGTCTTAAAAATGCAGGGGCGACCTACCAGCGGCTGGTCAACAAAGTGTTCAAGGAACAAATCGGCCGGAACATGGAGGTGTACGTGGACGATATGCTAGTTAAAAGCAAGGAGGCGTCATAGCATGTCGAGGACCTCTCGGAGAGCTTCGCAACGTTGCGCAGATATGGGATGAAACTCAACCCGACCAAGTGCGCCTTCGGCGTCAACTCGGGGAAGTTCCTTGGCTTCATGGTCTCCCAGCGAGGTATCGAAGCTAACCCCCAGAAGATTCAAGCTCTCCAACAAATGGTGCCCCCTGCATCTATTAAAGAAGTCCAGCGCCTAACCGGAAGGATAGCAGCCCTTAACCGCTTTGTGGCACGGTCGGCCGAGAGATGCCTCCCCTTCTTCAAAACTCTCCGATCGGCCAAAAACTTCCAGTGGACTCCCGAATGCCAAAGGTCGTTCCAAGATCTCAAGAAGTACCTCGGCTCGCCCCCGCTCCTCAGCAGCCCGACCCCAGGAGAAACTTTATTCTTGTACCTGGCCGTTTCGGAGGTTACGGTCTGCTCGGTGCTGATCAAGGAAGAAGGCAAGATTCAGAAGCCGATCTACTACGTGAGCAGGCTGCTCCGCGACGCAGAGACGAGGTATAGCAGGATTGAAAAGATGGTGTTGGCCTTGATTACCTCAGTTTGGAAGCTACGCCGTATTTTCAAGCACACTCTGTAACGGTCCTAACTGACCAACCCATCAAGACGGTTGTCCACCGTCCCGAGACATCGGGGAGAATGACCAAGTGGGCTGTCGAGTTAAGCGAGCATGACATACATTTTCAGCCCCGCCCAGCCATCAAAGCTCAAGTACTGGCCGACTTCCTCCTCGAGTGTACCATCCTGGAGGACGGTTCTGCCCCAGACTCCCTTGAAGAGCCAAAACTGGAGCTCGGTGGCTCCTCCATGTCGACGGGTCGTCCAATGCCCGTCACTCCGGCGCAGGTCTGGTTCTCACTAGTCCTGAGGGGATGACCTTCGAGTATGGCGTCCGATTCTCCTTCCCGGCTTCCAACAACGAAGCCGAGTACGAAGCTCTGCTAGCTGGTCTCCGGATCGCCCGCAATCTGAAGGTGGAAAGCTCAACGCCTTCACCAACTCTCAGCTGGTGGCTGGCCATGTTCGGGGAGAGTTTGAAGCTCGGGAACCAAACATGATTCGATATCTCCAGGAGGCACGTAACTTGCTTCCCCACTTTTTCGAATTTGAAATTATTCGGATTCCCAGGTCCGAGAACGCCCGCGCCGACCTACTCTCCCGACTGGCGACCACGGAGACAATGGATGCCGAGCAAAAATTCCACCTGGAGACTCTGGAAAAGCCGAGCATCACGGAAGCCGATCGGGTGATGCAAGTCGAGGCCGAACCATCCTGGTTCGACCCAATCCTCAAGTTCCTCAAAGAAGGGACGCTTCCGCTCGACCGAAGAGAGGCTAGGAAGCTGAAGCTGCAAGCCACCCACTACGTGCTGATTGACAACCAACTGTACAAGCGGTCATTCTCCATGCCCCTGCTTAGATGCCTTCGCCCGTCAGAAGCGGACTACGCTCTGCGCGAGGTACATGAAGGGATTTGCGGCAACCATTTGGGAAGCCGGTCCCTCTGCCATAAAGTGTTGCGACAGGGCTATTACTGGCCGACCATGCAGAAAGACGCGGACGGTCTGGTCCACGCCTGCGACCCTGCCAAAGACATCGAACATCCAGAGACTCCCTTCCGCCGAGCTAGTTTCTATATCCTCCGCTTGGCCCTTTGCCAAGTGGGGGATGGACATCCTCGGCCCATTCCCGCTTGCAACGGACAGCGAAAATTCTGTTTGTCGCCATTGACTACTTCACCAAATGGGTTGAAGCGGAAGCGGTCGCACAAATTACCGAGGCACGGGCCCGAGACTTTGTGTGGAGGTCCATCATCTGCCGATTCGGCCTACCCCACACTATAATCACCGATAATGGCAAGCAGTTCGACAACTCCAAATTCCGCAGTTCTGCGAGGAGCACGGGATCCGACATCACCTCACTTCGGTCGGGCACCCACAAGCCAACGGAGCGGCCGAGGTGACTAACAGAACCCTCCTCCAGGGAATTAAAGCTCGCCTCTCCAGAGCCCAAGGCAGGTGGGCAGATGAGCTACACCATGTTTTATGGGCCTACCGCACAACCCCAAGAATCCCAACAGGCGAGACTCCGTACCGAATGGCTTTCGGCACAGAGGCCGTTATCCCTGTGGAAGTCGGCTCCCTTCACTACGGGTGGAGAGCTACTCGGAGGAAGCTAGCAACGAACAACTCCGCACCAACCTCGACTGATAGAAGAAATCAGAGAAAAGGCTCCGATTAGAACGGCTGCCTATCAACAAAGGGTGGCCCGGTACCATGCCTCCAGGTTAAGGGGAAGACTTTCCTGCCCGGCGACCTTGTCCTCCGAAAGCCTCTGTTTCCAAACCGCTGGAACAAGGAAAGCTGGCGCCGAACTGGGAAGGCCCGTACCAGGTAGCAGAGATTATTGGACCAGGGACCTACAAGCTGCAGGATCTGGATGGGAAGCCCATTCCCCGGACTTGGAACGCGGACAACCTTCGCAAATATTATCAATAGGGTATGTCCTCTTTGAATTCATTTTTTGCATGTCTCACTGCACGTTCCTGCTTATCTGTTTCCTCAAAACCTGTCGCATGAGTCATTATGCACCATGTTGTTATGAATTGCAAAGAAACAGATACTGCTTACCAATCCTCGGCACAACCGAGCTGCCTGTCTGAACAGGAATCTCCGAACCTTGGCAGGGCCAAGTAAAATATTTCTCCGAACCTCGGCAGGGCCGAGCAACAAATCTCCGAACCTTGGCAGGGCCAAGTAAAATATTTCTCCGAACCTCGGCAGGGCCGAGCAACAAATCTCCGAACCTTGGCAGGGCCAAGTAAAATATTTCTCCGAACCTCGGCAGGGCCGAGCAACAAATCTCCGAATCTTGGCAGGGCCAAGTAAAATATTTCTCCGAACCTTGGTAGGGCCGAGCAACAAATCTCCGAACCTTGGCAGGGCCAAGTAAATATTTCTCCGAACCTCGGCAGGGCCGAGCAACAAATCTCCGAACCTTGGCAGGGCCAAGTAAAATATTCTCCGAACCTCGGCAGGGCCGAGCAACGAATCCGCCGGGCCATGTCAAGGCCAGGTAAGAGTCATTCGGGCTAAAACCCCAGCGAAAAGCTGAAGTATAGAGGCCTCGACCAAAATCGAACGGCCCCCAAATAGTCCCCAAAGGACTTTGTCCGGTTTGAAAACAAGCACGTTAAACAAAAACCGTCGACACGAAGAAGAAGCCACCATCGGCAAACCCCCTCTTGAGGCCGTTGAGCCCCGCACAATCGGCCGAGAGCCCCGAGCAGAGCTAGACGATTTCCCTCTCTGCTACTGGAAATCTTTTGGGTGACACCCCTATAACCCGTCGTTCAAAGAGCCTATATCAGCGTGTAAAAAACGACGGGGCCGCGCCAACCCCCTGATTCATCACACGGGTCAAGGCCGTAAACTCTTAAAGAAAGGGACTTCAAAAATGAGACCACCTTTCATTCATAAAGAGGAGAACTACAAGAGGCGGTAAAAAGCAAAAACAATGGGGAGGCCCCGAATCAGAATTCGGAGCCACTCCCGGAGGCTAACAGTTCCTCCAGGCGCTCCGTCAGGTCAGCCACTTGCTGACGCAGGGACGCAATCTCCTCCCTCTGCCGTCCATCATCCGGCGCGAGGCTTCCGCCTCCCTAACCGATACATCCAAAATTGTTCGGCGACCCTCGCGAGCCGCTCATTATTCGCGAAGGCCGACGCCAGGCTCTCCCAACCGTGACGGAGGTGCGCCTCCCCTCCGAGCGCGGCGGGCTAGTCAAGTGAGGAACGCGACTCACTCGATCGCGCTGGGAAGCCATCTTTTTCAAAACGAGGAATGGCAAAAGCGACGCCCCTCGGTCGTATTTATACCGCCAGGAGGATATCTCTACCAGTCGCGCCGTACTGATGTAAGAACTCGCCACGCGTCGCCGATTCAATGCTGGCAAAATCCGAGGTATCGCGCCCTATCCCAAGCAAGATCGATAAGCGCGAGCAGACGGAGAGGCGTCTTTTCCGATCTGTCGCCCCTCGCAGTAAATACTTTCGACGCTTCCCCAAGCCTCTTAAAACCCCCCTTTCTCGAAAAGCGTGGAGAGTCCAACGCTCGATCGGCGACTTGCCCCTCGAGGAGTGGCATCGCCAGTAAAAGCATAACAAACACCGCCCGTTCCGCTCGAGCGCCCCCTCCGTTGGCGCCGCGCAGACCTGACGCCGTAGCCTGCGGCGACGCTGATTCGCTCCCTCCGAGCTATCTCCGAACCTCGGCAGGGCCGAGCTACCAGTTCTCCGAACCTCGGCAGGGCCAAGGTTCTCCGAACCTCGGCAGGGCCGAGCTATCAGTTCTCCGAACCTCGGCAGGGCCGAGCTCAATGTTCTCCGAACCTCGGCAGGGCCGAGCTATCAATTCTCCGAACCTTGGCAGGGCCAAGGTTCTCCGAACCTCGGCAGGGCTGAGCTATAATTCTCCGAACCTTGGCAGGGCCAAGTCAAGATGTTCTCCGAACCTCGGCAGGGCCGAGCTACAAAATCTCCGAACCTTGGCAGGGCCAAGTAAATGTTCCGAACCTCGGCTATCCGAACTAAGTCCTAAACCATGACAAAAAGTGCAGGCTCCCCGAACTTCGGCCAAAGCCGACTCACGATACTCCAAGCTCCGATAAAAGCGAAGCACAAAATACCAGACTCCTGACCTAAGCAAGGAGTGTTCGCCGAACTATCTCTACACCGCCGCACACGAACCTCGATTGGTTCGGGCAACATAAGACCTCGTCTAAGGACGAACGGGACACTCTATGCCTCACAAATGACAAATAACAATAAGTTCAGCACCAGAAAAGATAGAGATCAAAACATTGAATATAACTCTCTTTATTGCCGGTCATGATCAAATTACAAATGCCTCATAGGCGTTACAAGAACATCGAAATGCATAAAATAAAGGCAAAATACAAGATCGTGTAGCTGCTCCAGAGCAGTCCTAGACAACTACGATGTTCCAACATCCGGCTCGAGAAGTCATGCAAACCACGAAACGACCAAGTCCGCTTGGATGATGTTAAAAGACCCAAAAGGAGGCATGGCCCGGAGGCATGGCCCGCGGATGCTGATTCTGAGGATCCCAAAGGCCCAATCCACTCCCCTAGAAGGGAGTGCTGGATCGCGGGCCACCACCCGTCGAGGGAACCGGGGACCATCCGAACCCGGTTGCTCCCATCTTCTCCCTCCCGTGGCAAGGATTCCCCTCAGAGAAGACGGGAACCTAAGCCAGCGAAAGAGGGAGGGCCTGCGCGTGCTACGGAGGTGTCCATACACCTCCTGACCCGCATCCCCCGCAGCAGGAGCCGCAGATCACAACGGAAGCACATATGTGCGCTCTCCGTATGATCTCTGCCCCCTCCATGTGCGCTCTCCATATGATCTCCGAGACTCATCCCTAAGGGCGAGCCATCCTCCAGCTGCTCCCCGGTCGCCCCAGCTATCCGGCGGCAAGGAGCCCATGAAAGGAAAGGTCGATCCTTCCACTCGTAGCAACAGAGAAATAAGAATAATAAAAATTCCAACGAGAAAGAAACTTTGGGGATAGCCAGATGAGACCCCTCTTTCCCCTTTTTATAGGCGGAAATGGACCAGGAAAAGCCACCAGGCTGTGAGTCCCGAGATTCAAACACCTGTCCCACGTCTCCACATGGCCTCTCACGATAAACGCAGCATCCCATTGCGCGCCGAACTCACCGCCCGAACCAGGACGCGTACGGAGATCTTTCCTGATCCCGGATCGCAGTCATTAAATGCAGAAAATCGTCCGCTGCACTTCGAAAACGGCGGGCTCAGAAAATCGTCCTTTGAAAAGGTACTGTCCAATAGTGGACGGTTGCGTACGATATGGGAAAGGAGCACCTTCTGGAAAGCTCTGATACAGCTTTATACCCCCACTCTGCCGTATCTCCATTATAGTAAAGAAAAAACCGAATTGCCTGCGGAGCAGAACGTTGGCAGAATGGCAGGGAGCGCGAAACCTTTTCGCCCGTCGGCCTAGCCGACCTATTTTGTCCGTCGGCCCCAGCCGACCTATGTCGGCCCTGGCCGACCTACCTTTGTCGGCGCCGACCTATTTTGTCTGTCGGCCCCAGCCGACCTACTGTCAGCCACAGCCGACCTGTCTGTCGGCCTCAGCCGACCTATGTTTCCATCGGCCCCAGCCGACCTATCCAGCCGACCCATCGGCCCTAGCCGACCCACTAGCCGACCTAGTCGGACCCAGCCGACCTACTAGCCGACCTATGTTTCGTCGGCCCAGCCGACCTACTAGCCGATATGAGCCGACCCAACCGACCTATTTTTCTCCTAAGCCGACCCACTTTGTCTGTCGGCCCTAGCGAAGCCGGATCGGCCTTAGCACGAGAGATAAGGATGACCTAAGAGCACCATAGGTCGTTCACAACCGAGGCAAACGACAGCAAAGTCACGCGAGAAAAACACTTAGATAAAAACAGGAAATCTTTGCTGAAATGTCAAATGTTTAAAAGGAAGATACAGGAGCGCCCCTAAGAGCCAGGAGCCCCACCGGCTTGGGGAGTACCCTCAGCCACGTCTGCAGTGCACGGCTAGACTCGCCCTTCTCTGATGTTTTCCCCCTCTGCGGTTGTGACTGTCCCTCGAAGGCTACGGCTTTGCTGGGACCAGGGGCGCCGCCAAGCTCGGCGTCAGAAACATCGACGTATTCATCTTCATCTTCTTCTTCGGACTCGCCATCATCGGGATCCTTCGCACTCAGAAAGAAAGGTCCCACTCCGGACGCTCGCTAAGAATCCTCTGCTTGCACTCTTCCATCCCGTGACGGAATGCGCTACGCTCATAGCGTCTTGCCTCCCCTGAAGAATGGCGAACTGCGTGTTGGCCTCGGCGGCCCGTTTCTCGGTCTCAGCAGCCTGGGCCTTCAGGATGGCGTTTTGCCCTCGAGCTCGCTAGGACCGTATCTCGAGCTCCGAGCTCCTATTGCGAGCAGACGCGAACTCGCCTTTGGAGAGCCTGAATCTCCGCCCCATCTCCGCCATCTGGCAAAGTCAAGATAATCGGCGTCACAGGGAACAGATAGAAAAAAAAAAGGGGGAAATAAGAGCATACCTCCCCCTCTCGCCTGGCCAACCTCCGGCCAGCTCCTCAGCCTCGCTCCGGGCCCTCGTCCTGTCAGCGCCGACCAACTCCACCCTCTCTTGTAGGGTACTGATCTTCGATGTCCGGCTTCAATCTCTCCGCGAGCTTGCATAACTCGCCATTCACTCGAGCTATTATCCCTTGTTGCCACCTCGCGTTCTCCTTCAATTCGGCGATTTCGTCATCACGCCTCTTCAGTTTCTCCTCCACCTCGCCCAGCATCCTCGTCAGGCGTTTTCTTTCATCGTCGGCCTCTCTCCTCAACCGGCTCAAACTTTCGCCGTGGTCCCGCCGCATCGCCACCACCTCCGCGGAGTGTTTCGATTTGATCTTGGCCAGCTCCCGGCATGCGTCATCGCTCTTCGCCAGGAGTCCCTGTAACTCCTCCACCCTATGCTTCAGCTTGGACACCTCGTCCACGGCACCTGGTGTGCCGCCCTTGCCCCCTTCGAGCTCCTATCCATCGTGTCCATGAGCTCTCGAATTCTCAGACACCTTCAGCCGCGACTGGAGCTCGCACTCTCCCTCCGGCCTGGACACTGGCCCCTGTCGCCAAACTTAGGCGCCAAATCGCCCGGGAAAGCAAACACCTGCGACACAAAAAGTGAATAAGCGAAGGAGTCAACCGGTAAACGCTACTCGGGATTGAAACTTACCACCGATGCGTAGGCCCGGGTCATCTTCATCAAAGTCGTATTATCTATGGCGGGGAGGAGATGAATACCCTCAGCTACACCTTGCTGCCCGAACGCAGCATCTACCAACCCCCGGTCGGCAAAACTCGTCCGCGATGGACCGCACCCGGATGCAGGACCGACCTTATCATGGCGGAAACGCCTCGTCAATGCTAGCCTCCGAGCTACTGGGTTGACCGACCCCGCCTGAGGGACCGGCCTGGCGATCCCAGCTGAGAGGCCTTCAACCTCTCAGCCTCCTCTACCAGGCCCTGGCTTGGGTTTCTTCAGATAGCTCAGCCAGCCCAAGCGCCAGCCTCCCCAAAACCTTTTTCGAGGGGGCCCCGATGCGGACTCCCCCTTGCCGCGTCTCCTCCTTCCGACGCCCCTCCCCGGTACCACCACCTGCGTCCCCCCGGGCCCCCCGAGGTCCCGGTCTGACCACTTGCATCTCCCCCGTCGAGACCTGCCCACTGCTCACTCCCTGCCGGGACTCCCCCTGAACTTCCTCCGCTGCGGCTGTCCCCTCCCCTCTCCCGCTGGAGCCAATGGCGACCCACGGGGACAATGGCCCCTCTACTATGGCCGCCTCCGCTGGATCCCGTCGCGTTTCCTCCTTCAGGGGGACGCGGTCGGGAGAGCCAGTGGAGCCTCATCCGAGCTGTCGAAATCTCCAAACGAGAGGTCGGGGCTATAACCGCCTCCCCGTATCCTCCTTCGCCCCAGGCGCTTCTGTATGGCTGCTCCAGCGTCCGGCGGGCTTCTTGCGGAGTATGAGCCCTTTTTTGGGTCGGCCACTGTCCGCGCCGCTCCCTTCCCCGGGCGCTTTCCTCTCTTCCTCTTGGAGAGGTTCGACAACGCCGACCTTGTGGCTGTCAAACCGGAGCACACATGTCAGGTCCAAGCGCAGTAATCGAAAAAAAACACAGCACGAAAAAGACTCACCTTGCGGGTCCAAAGGGCTGAGCCCGGCTGCGAAGAGGGCCCCCTCCGATAGCAGGTCGTTAGCCGAAAACCTGTCCATTGCGAAGGACATCCAAGTCCCTCTCCTCCTGCGCCGACAAGCCGGATGCGTCTCCGCATCCCTGCAACTTCCCCCCTCCGAGGGAAATCGGAACCGATGTTCCCCTCCGCATCACAAACCGACTCTTCCACCCCTTGATGGAAGAGGGCTTATCCGCAATGACGTTGAAAGATCTCCGGGGCCCGATGTAGGGCCACTCTGATTTCCTCCCAGGAGTCAGGTGAGCAGGTGCGGAAAAGGGGGAGAGTCGCGACGATTTGAATCTGGTGGCACATCGAGATGAAATCCGACGATGTTCCGCCAGCTGTTTGGAGCCACCATTGATGGGCAGATATTGTAGTGGGTCATGATCTCCTTCACCAAGGGATGGAGAGGAAAACGAAGACCCGCCTTCAAACTATCTTCATAGACGAAGACCCCAGACTCTAATCCCGGGTAACTCTATCTTGAGTCCGGCACCCGCAGGAACGACATCCAAGGGCAAGCCATACCTCTGATGAATCCTCCCCAAATCCTCGGCAACGATTTCTGAGGCCACGTCGTCGGGGCTCATCGCCATTGAAAGTTGGTACCAATGAAAACAATGAGCGTCGAAGAAGATGAAAGACCAAAACCTTTTGAAAGCAAAACGAGAAAACGCCGAGCGCGCATGCGCACATATATATATATATGCGGCCGTCACTTCGCTTCTCCGCCAAGGAAGCCGCCCTGAAGGGGCGGGCGTCTCATCCAGGCATCCGGAATCGCCTCGACAAACGCCCGATCGATCGGGATTCGTAGCGTGGCGCAATCCCAACCGTCGCTCATGGAAGGAGCCTTACCCCGAAGGTGGGATGGCCCTGTCGCATTAATTAGGGCATCATTGCGCGAGCTGTCTAAGCCAAGACGTCCCATCCAGGAGCGCCATTGAACTTGTACTCCCTACGCCCGAACCTACGCTTCAAACTAGGGAGTGGAGGGCATGTGTTGGGGGGTAAAATCGTCATTGCATTAATATCCGTGCGAGGCGGCTAAGGCTAACCTCCTCCCTTCGGCTCCTCCGGGCTTCCGTAGCTCGTCCTTCCGGGCTTCCGTAGCTCGGTCCTTCGGGCTTCCGTAGTTCTCCTTCCGGGCTAGCTCGGCCCCTCCGGGCTCCCGTAGCTCGGCCCCTCCGGGCTCCGTAGCTCGGCCCTTCCGGGCTTCCTTAGCTCGGCCCTAGCTCGGCTCTCCGGGTAGCTCGGCCTCTCCGGGCTTCGTAGCTCGGCTCCCCTCCGGGCTTCGTAGCTCGGCCTCTCCGGGCTTCGTAGCTCGGCTCCCCTCCGGGCTTCCGTAGCTCGGCCTCTCCGGGCTTCCGTAGCTCGGCTCCCTCCGGGCTTCGTAGCTCGGCTCCCCTCCGGGCTTCCGTAGCTCGGCCTCTCCGGGCTTCCGTAGCTCGGCTCTCTCCGGGCTTCTATAGCTCGGCTTCGTTTGTGATCTGCAACCTAACACTTACCTCCGCGGAACCTGACGCGGAGAGCCCGAGCCTATCAGAACGGCATCCCAGACGAGGAATCATGTCGGGACGTGGCCTAAAGCCTATCGTAACCGCCCCAGGTCTACTCAACCCGATCTCGAGACATCAAGGAGCTCTCCCAGCCGTCGATCCCTTAACAAACGGGTACGGATCTAACGGCCCCACAACGGCCTGATTCTGTCCATCCTCCGTATCGTAACAACCTCCGGACCTTCCAGAAGACGCTCAAGACCCAGGTGACAGTCTATAAATATCAGACTTGCAGATTCCCTCAGGTACGCAACTCTGTACGCACGCGCGCTTGCGCCCCCTCTCACTCTCCTCTCTCGCCGGTAGCTCGTCGTGCTCCTGCCCTCTGGAGCCTCCGATTGGTCGCCCCCGGAGAGGCTCCCGGAGAGATCCACCTCCCCATTGTCTGGTTGATCGCGATTTCTTCTCCACTGACTTGAGCGTCGGAGGGTCTTCCGCGGAGGGCCACCCCCAGCGTCCCCCGCGTGTGGACTTCTTTTGCAGGTCCGCACCCTCTTCCTGGAGATCGACCGCGTCCGAATCGAAGGACGGATCCCGGCAGCAACAATATATATATATATATATATATATATATATATATATATATATATATCTGTGTGTGTGTGTGTGTGTGTGTGTGTGTGTGGGAACCAGTAATACATCAACTAGTATAATTTATTATTATATCGTAATGTGGGATGTAGTTATAAAATGCGAGGAGAGTGCATGTTAACACGCAACTCCCATCGCCTGCTACATTGAAGGGATGGATGGATAAAATTAACCAGCCGTATCAAAACAAGGATCAGTTTATAAACATTATAAAACTTCTCTCTATAAAAAAAAAATATTATAGCTTTCATTATAGGAGTCCCTTGAGTTTCTCTGGACGTCCTCAAGTTTGAAGGATAAGGTTGGTTTAACTTTATCATCTTGGAATTGAAATTGGACTCCGGTATACGTTGCCATCCTAGAACCTATTCCAACAAGAGATCCAGATGATTGGCAATGTATAACATCTGGCATACTGCTGGATTGTGCCTGTGTGTGTGGAGGGGTAGAGAAGGGTTGATGGATGGCAAAGAGATTGAGCATGGAGAGGGTGGTAGAGTGTTTCTAGAGACACAAGGAGGGGCAGCAGAGTGTGTTTATGCTTTAAATGTCTCCAAATTTCAGGACTCATTCTGTGGCAAACATGTTAAAATTTAATTTAAGATCCAGCTCGGTATGAACAAAGCTCTATATGAACGTATTTAATTAAAGATTCAGTTCGATACGAACAAAGCTCTATATGAACGTATTTTCATATATATATATATATATATATAGAATATAAATTTATTTCATGTAAAATATTATAAATCTCTCTCTTATACGAATCTCTCTCTTTTCTTTATAATAAAATTATTTTTATTTTTGTGTCATAAGATTGAACCATGTTAATTCTTAGTATTCTTTTTCTTTAAACTTTTTTTTTTTTTCTTTGACTACAGATTTATGACCACAACACATGCATTGCAACAATATGCACAAAAATATCAACTTATGATCTAATTAAACATTATTAAAGTATAAAGGAATGTATTGTAACAACGATATAGCTGAGGATCTAAAGATTTTTTCTTTTTCAAACTTTGCTACATAATAAACTTGATTAGTACAATAGCTAATGTGTGGCTTCAAATTTCCTCCTCTTTGGAGAGAGTTTAACATTTTTTTTTTCATAGGCTTTTGATGTGATAGCTGATATTTGCAAGGAACCTATATACAATTAACTTGACCTCTTCCAATGGTAATTCAAATTTCATTAAAAACAAAGGTAAAATATATCTTAGTCCTTAAAGTTGTTATCGTTTTAATCCCTATATTTTAAAATATGGTATCCCTAATATTTAATTACATGCATGAGATCAGTTAAAATTGACAAGATAACTAATTAATAAGTTACCCTCTCAACCTAGGAACGTAATATTTTAAAAATACGAGGAATTAAAGTATAAACAACTTTGAGAACTAAAAGGAATTCTAAAGGAAAGTTTAGAATCAAAAGCATTTTTTAGTCATATAAATAAGTAAATAAATAAATAAAAAGCTTCTTATCTGGATCAGTATATCTTTTTATCTCTTAATGTACGGATTCCTTAAAAAAAGTTTAGACGTTATATTGTTAGAAAATTATGGAAGAGTAATTGCCTGCCAAATTAGCGGCTGATTTCACTCGTGGTCGTCGATATATATATATTTAATCAACTAGCATATCCATGACGTTGTCTTACTTTGCCTTAGGTCCAAACTGGTGTATAAAAACATAAACACGGCCTAACTTAGAACACATCGACCTTGTTCTAACTTTCAGAAACGCATCACTTAGATCAAAGCTAAGTGGGTCAATGGAGGCATGCACGAAGATATATATCTTTATTGCAAGGTGAGCTTAAACAATTAGCGTCCTTGTTTTTCTTATAGACTATATATATATAATCCAATACGCATGCATTTCGGATTCCAGTGATGCCATCACGCACGAGAGCAAAGTAACAGCAGTACTGGTAGATTTATGCCTATCCCTTGCGTCATCTGGACAAGACATAATCCTAAACATTCATCATCTGGACAAGACATCACGCACAAGGGCAAATTAATTGTTGACCAACCTTAAAAGCATCATCTCAATCCATTGCTTTATTTCTAATCCTGTAAATAATTATTATTTTTTTACTGTACATAATAAATATATATAAATATACACATAATTATTATGCAATACAAATAATTAAAAATAAAAATTAATATTATGAACCGTCAATATGATTAAATATTGAAGTCCGGTCTATTGAAAGGCCAGACATTAATTAATTAAACATATTTTTTTAATATAAAAGAAAAGTAAAACTTGATTAATTTCCCTACCATGGAGAAAAAGTCCAGTTGGTGATTCAATTTCAGCTCTCTTGTTTAACTTCTTGTCGCTAGCTAGCCACCATGTCTGCGTAGAGTATGATATCATATCTGTCTCCATGAAACAAAGTAGGGAAAATGATAATATAGTAAACAAGGAAGCTTTTGAAGAAGATCCATTCTACTTTAATTATTAAAAAAAAAATCTACTATTCAATATAATATTCCAAGCATGCCTCAGGAGGCTTAGTTGGCTTAACCCGGCGCCAGTGGTCATTGACGTTAGATGCAAGGTGGTGTCAGCTGCGGAGTGGTTCTACAATATCGAATATTAAAACTTGGTCTTCATCACAGTACGTGCATGGCGTATGAGATACACCCTTATTGAAAAATTCCAAAGTACAGCAGTATTCTGAAACTTGTAGCGTTGCACATGTTCAATATTTGGATATGATCATTGTCAAGCATTTGAGTTTGATACAAGGAATCATTCTAATGACTAAAGAAACTTAAAAATTTGGACTCAGATTTTTTTTTTTTTTTTTTTTTTTGAGAGAGAGATCTGCCTGTATTATAATTATTCAAACACCATCTAATTAACATCTGAACTTCGAAACATTGGTTCCTATGCAAAGAGTTGTAACGACCAGGGCAAGCCCCAGTTATTCAGAGACTAAGAAAAGCAAGATCAAGTTAAATTGACCTAAATTAGGCTTTAAGCTCCTCAACTATGAACTCATCTTAACCAATCATATAAACTACACTACCTTTCTTCCAGGTATCATGTAAAACAACTACTCTTTTATGCTCATAATTGGATTGTATTTTAAGATGAGTTCCCCAAGAAAGATATGAACCGAACTAGGAGGAGTTTCGCATCAAATTTTCTTCCATTCGTGTCATACAATATGATGAAAATATTGTGGTTTCTGGTCAGTCTTCAACCCAACTAACGCCTTGGCCTTCTTATATTTAGGCTCGGGCCTTCGTTATGAATCCAAGGGAAGGGACCTAGGAACGAATAAGTTGTATTAAGCCAGTCAGATATAATTTATGCTGGTCTCATCTCCATTTCATTTTCCTTTCAGCCTGGTTGGCCATATCACAATGTATAATAAATTTTAATGGAAATCATATATAGCTCTTTATATTGGACGTTAGGCCCACGACATGATAGATCTTGGAGGTTATAAACTCACGCAATCCAGATTCTTAAAAAGACCATAATGAACTTTTCTCCTCTGAAAAATTTGAATCACAGTGGTTTCCGTACAGTTATCTTCATTTATGTTGAGAAAGAATAGATTGTAACTCAAACTATGTTCATATATTCTGAATCCCAGTATCCATGCATGCGGGCACCAATACATTAATAACAACTATTTTAATGCACTATTATATCGATCGTAGCATGTGCTTGTAGCATCTCACACGCAACGATCACGTCCAAATCTTGATCTCCTCTAGTGACAGCCAATTGACATTGAACAAAGGAGAAATGAATAAGCTTAACATCTTAAAGTCAATTGAGTAGGTTTTGATGACTCCACATGGAAACGAAAGAATAGGTCAATTATAAGCATTATACGACTTTGATATAATATATAGAGGGGGCCGGAGAGGAGTATTGCAATATTTCTCACTTAAAAGTTGTTGAGGGGTAAAAATTGTTGTGTCAATAATCGTGTACATGGCTAGGACTAGCCCTGATTCCTACCCGCTATGCGACACCCGTCCGAGATAAGTCAACCTCGATAAGTTAAGGCGTCTTAACCCCTCGCGAACCAAGGACTCCCAAGGCGGGAATTACTTCTCTCGGCCCCAGCGAGCTGTATCTTCTTCGACCCCAGCCGAGCTATATCATCCCTCTAATCGATCTCTTCCATCGCTCGGCCTAGCCTGAGCGATATCTATGCCTTTGCGGAATTCGACGTGGAGAACCTGAATTCGTGAGATTCTAAACAGAAATCATATCCGAGAATGACCTAGGACCCGCGAGAGTGGCCTAGGGCCATGGAGCCTATGTCCTCACCAAATCTCGAGACATCAACGAGCTCTCCTAGCCGTCGATCCCCTAACCAACAAGATACGAATCCTACCGACCTCATAACAAACTGGATTCAGATCCTAACGACTTTCGGACCCACGATGCCTCCAGGAAATCAGGTGATATCCTCTATAAATAGAGTCGTCTACCGACTCCTCAGGTATGCGCACTTGCTCACTGGAACCCTCTCTCCTTCTGCCTTAGCTTCCGTCATTAGCGCTCTGCTCAGAGCCCTGGATGGACTTTTCAGCGAGAGCTTTCTTCCCATTTTTGTTGATTGCTGATCTCCACTGACTTGAACATCGAAGGGTCTTCCGCATAGGGCCACCCCCAACACCTCTCGCGTGAGGACTGTTTTGCAGGTCCATCCAAGCGGAGAGCCCACGCTGCAGTCGATCGCGCTCGAGTCGAAGGACAGATTTCGAGCAACAAAAGTAAAAAGAATAGAAGTCTTTATAAGAAAGAAACTATACTTTATATTATATTCCTTCAAGTTTTTTTTATATAAAATGATTTAAATACATTTCTTTATATAGAAAATTTTATAATCCTTTAATTAATCTTCACACAAAATATAAAGAGTCATATTTACGAATGACACTTCGGCTTTATACATGAAGAGAAATTCTAAGTATCTTTCATCGAAAAGACTAAATGTTATTAAATTCCAATATCTTCTTTCGAAACAGGATCTTTTGGGAACACAAGGGGTATATCTTGATTCCATTGGCAATTAAGTTTATTTATTTCCAACGGTCCTCTCTCTCTATATATAAAAAAATGATATCTTCCATTGTAGAAGTTCTTCAAGCTTTTCTTGTTGAGAAATGGTGGGCTGATATAGATTCATGAGATGCCTCACAAACCATGGCTGCTCACCAAGTTGACGTGACTTCATTTATGCACACAATGGAGACCGTTTCTAATGGAGATGAGCTCACAGTGGACATCGAGTTGGAACTTCGTTAGTTAAAGAATAATTCTGCTGTGATTCACGAGGAAGCAATCTTCTTATGATATATGACCATGCAACTTTTCTTGGTTCAAAGGTTGGGATCCAAAGAATATCTTGGGAAGCGTTGGAAGGATAAGAGACTTAAGACGTACGGCGCTGGCGAATGCAACATGGTTGTGTGTATTGCTGGCCATTTAGGTTGGACTTTTGGAACAATTAATTGGACTTCGTAGTTTATTGCTCATGAACACTCTAGTCCTAAGTCGATGTCAAAGCGTATGGATGTGGACTGACTTCGATCACAAGCATAATATTAAGGACACGTCCTCTAAAACTACAATTACAAGGACAATCACAAGAAAGTTGTTAACATGCGATTAGAATATCTTGTTCCACTTCTTTCCTTTTTTTTTTTTCAAAATTGCTTCTTTGGAGAGGGAAAAAAAAAACTAACATTATTAGAGAAAAATTTTATCTCCTCGATTTTTTATGGTAAAAAAAAAAAATTCTTCCTGGCTGATTTTATTTTCTTTTAGTTTCGGGCGAATGGTGGGTGCAAATACTATATTTTGTTTATATTTAATTTATCAAAAGAATATATTTTGACCTTCTCCTCCCTCGCCTCCATTCCTTTTCTATTTTGTTTTTGTTTCAAGAGGAAGAAAAATCTTCGATCGTCTTCATAAAGAATATATTCGGCCGGGTGGGCCTTGGTGATTTGTCCTTGATAAGCTTTTTGTTCCTTGGAACTTCTTGTGCTGCTCATTTCCAATCTCTGAATTCGATTCTTTTAATTTTTTGTTTTCATGGAATTGGTCTAGAGAAGTACAGCAGGGATGGTTACATGAAGTACAGGAGGGATGCATTCTATACATTGAGTTATATATTAAGAACTGTGCTGTATAATGTCTTTTTCCATGGTCCTGCAAGCCTCTGATGACCAGTGGGACATTACGTAGCACAGAAAATTCAAATTTTATGCTCATTTCATAAGCTTGTTGGTTTTGGTATTTTGGTAATCATGGAAAGAGGGAATTGCAAGTCAATGGTCTTCTTGTGTGTATGTAATGGAACAGGTCGAAGATTGGAACTCACCCAGTGTAGGCTTGGGCATCCCACCCACCAACATGAAGAAATTTCAATGACCTGAGAAGTCTCTTCTAATTTATCTATTTTATTTGCCTTTTTATGATGGATGGACGAAACTGGTTAAGCTGTGCTGTGGGTCTGCCAATCTATTCAAACTTGTCGATGAAAAAAGAGATGAATTCTAAAATATTTTGGGTTGCAAACAATCAATCTTTTAATTCTACACTTCATAAAGTGCTTGAAACAACAATTCTCCATGTTACTGTAGTCTTGCGTTTAATTAAAGTGTTTCCAATCTGGAAGTTGGATCGTATGCTAGGAAGAAGATTGCTCAACTCATCCATGCATAACTCATCTATGCATGCATGGAAGAAGACTTGTCCTCCATCATAATATCGTAAAAGCTGCCCATTTTTAGTGGTGGGCGAGAGAGAGAGAGAGAGAGAGAGAGAGAGAGAGAACATGGCATGGGTGAGTGAGAGTGAGTGATGATTCCATGGCTTGCAGACAAACTTGGGGCCTCTAGCACTTTGTAGGCTCATGCGTCATTTCCGCATTTTGCTGCTACATGGGCCCAAACAATTGACGTAAGTCGCCATGCAGTGCAGTAAAGTTCATCATAACAAAAGGGTTCCGAGTCCAAACCATCGTAGGATACTGGTCGTGATGATTTCTAAGCCCCATCGTTCACCCGGTCGCTGGCAGGGATTGACAAAACGATGAAGTACTTCCGTTATGTCAGTGGGTTACTCTTTGTCCCGACGTTGGGCAAAATGATGAGCTGATCTTGGCAAGAGCAAAGAAGGAAAACCCTTTGCTCCCTGCACTAAAAAGTCATGTTTTCTTGTCCTACCGGCAGGCTTTTTTTAATTAGTTGAAGATGGTTAAAGAAGTTGTATGATCTCAAATGGAGCGTTCCCATGCATGTTTATTCAGGGACCATTACTGATCTGGATTCCTTTCCACCAACCTTGGTTCATTAGTGCTTGGTTTGTCCTCTTTCTAGCTTTTATCCAAGCTTTTGTTACATAATATCGCATCGATGTGAAGCATCAAATCATAAATCACTAGCCCGAAGTATTTTTCAGAATGTCAGCTCCAAGTACAGATCTTTGCCGATGTTTCCTTCTATTAATATTACATTTTACCAAGGTGAAACAACTATGAATCATGATATGAAGAGTTTTTTTAAAAGAAGAAGAAGAAAATACTTGGAAGGTAATTAAAGTGCTCGCAATTTGCCTAATTTCAGAGATGTTTAATGCTGTGTTGGAATTAAGTATGGTTCTTATGCTCCGCCGTTGGCTTCCTTTCAGTGAAACTCCATCTCTAATGCTCCAATTGTTATGAATGAAGATTAATTTCGTCAAGAGAAGCCCAAATCAGAGTTCACGAAGGAGTTGGCAAATCAGTCATTATCCAAAAGTAACAAACATGAGATTTGGATAGATTTTGGGGAGTTAGTTGAGGATGTTTTGGTCATTATCCAAAAGTAATAATTTGACCATTATCCAAAGTCATCGAAGGGAGCTTTTAGAGGAGGATTTGAAGCATCATCTCAGCTGCAACCATCCGCCATAAAAATCTTGTGTGGGAGTTACGAACGTGTGAAATAAATTGAAGGCTCGGTGATGACCTTTGTGTGCTGCAGAGAGAGAAAAAGGGGTTCTTTAATCTTTTAGTGAGATCATAAGAGTTTCTGAGAGAGTATTTTTTGAGGCCTTGTACCTGATTCAACTCTTAGTAAAGCCTTGCAGATCCTGTGCCGTCGTGGACGTAGCCCAGTTTGGGTGAACCACGTAAAATCCTCGTCTTTCGCTGTTTTCTTTAATTTTGGTTCCTATTATTATTCTATGTGTTTTTTGTTGATTATATCGCAACTGCGTGCTTGGTTGTACTAATAGCGATCTTATTAGAGGAATATTTATTGTATTTCCTATCAAATTGGTATCAGAGCTTGGTTTTCTTTATATTATTACGGTCGGACAAATCAACAAATAGATGGCAGAAGACAAGATCAAAATCGAGAAATTCAATGGTCACAATTTCGGATGGTGGAGGATGCAAATTGAGGACTACCTATATCAGACGGATCTTTACTTTTCATTTGAGGGAAAGAAGCTGGTTTCAATGAGCGATTCAGATTGGATGATTCTGGATAGGAAAGCCCTGGCCACGATCAGATTGTCATTGACACCTTAAGTGATGTATAATATTGCAAAGGAAAAGATCATCGTGGATATGATGATCGCTTTAACAAAGCTGTATGAAAAACTTTCACCTCAAACAAGATATTTCTCATGAAAAAGCTCTTCAATTTGAAGATGGCTGAGAATAGTTCAGTGACGGAGCATCTGAACGAGTTTAACTCGATGATTAATCAATTAGAGTCGGTCTCTGTTGCTTTTGATGATTCATTCAGGGCGCTTCTTTTCTTATGTTCCTTGCCAGAGAGTTGGGACAATTTTGTGATGACAGTCAGCAACTCGGTATCAGGTATCCTTACATTCAATGATGCAGTTAGTTGTATATTGAATGATGAGATAAGAAGAAAGGCTGTGGGTGAGACTTCTACAAGTACTGCACTCATGGTGGATACCAGAGGAAGATCACAGGAGAGGAAGAAGTGAAAGGCCAGTCCAAGAGCAGAGGAAAGTCCAAAGGGAGATTTCCCATGAAGTGTTGGAACTGCAGGAAGAAAGGTCACATGAGCAAGGATTATTGGGGTAAGAAGAAGGAAAAAGGTGCAGAGAGCAAGATAGAGGTCAGGAAGCAAATGTTGTGAGTACTATTGAGCGAAATTTTGAGGATGTGTGCCTGTCAGCCAGCAATGGGGTAAACTCAGATCTGTGGTTTGTAGACTCAGGGGCTTCTTACCATTGCAGCTCAAATAGAACCTATTTTTGGATTTTGTCCAAGGAGATTTTGGTCATGTCACAGTTAGCAATGGACAGCAGTGTAGAATTGTTGGTAGAGGAACAATTGTACTGAAGCCAGTGACAGGCGGAGAATTGAGACTTGCACAAGTTAGATACATCCCAAAGTTAAAGAAAAACCTAATTTCTATCAGTCAGCTTGATGTTGAGGGTTATGTATACGTTTTTGGTAATTCTCAATGGAAAATTACTAAAGGGTCTATGGTTGTTGTCAAAGGGAAGCGACAGGCACTCTCTTCTTGACAAACAGTGAGAGTTCAATTTTAGTGGCAGCAGGAGACACGGGTACAGTGACTACATTATGGCATAGGAGGCTCGGTCATCTTAGTAAGAAGAACTTGAATATTCTACACAGAAGAGAGCTTCTACATGGGCTAAAGAAGGTGAATCTAGAGTTTTGTGAAGAGTATATCTATGGTAAGTAGAAAACAGTAAGTTTTCAGTTAGCAAGAACTCAGAAGAAGACTGAAAGGCTGGAGTTGGTTCATTCAGATGTCTGGAGTCCAGCACCAGTGGCATCATATGCGGGCAATAAGTACTTTGTCACATTTATAGATGATTTCAGCAGGAAAGTCTGGGTGTTTGCTATGAAGGAAAAGTCTGAGGTCCTTGGCATCTTCAAGAGATAGAGAGTCATGTGTGAAAGCCAGACTAGAGCAAGTCTCAAGTGTCTCAAAATAGATAACGGTGGTGAATACTGCAGCAGAGAGTTTGATGTCTACTGCGCAGAGCATGGAATCAGAAGGATCAAGACCGTCCCAGGGACACCAGAGTAGAATGGTGTGGCAGAAAGAATGAACAAGACCATTCTTGAGAGAGAGAGGAGTATGAGGTTTGACTCAGGTCTACCTACATATTTTTGGGCGGCAGCACTGG